>VCCN01000987.1:561368-572011 GCA_006491835.1 Architeuthis dux
GCTTGATATCTTTAACCTATTTTAGTACTTTAAGAAAAATGACCGCTACACCAGGAATGTTGTTGATGAATTGAATGCATTATATTATTTAGTCTAATTTACAAGATTTGAATCATCTTGGCTATCAATGCGTGTGGAGAAAATGCACCAAACAAACTATGCAGCCAGATAGAAGGTGTCTCTGCTTCAGTGTATGAACACATATCTGATCGTGCAACATACGATACTGCCATTGATGTTCAGGACAAGTTATTCATTAAGAAGAAACATGTCATTTTCGTACGCTATCCTTCAGCCGCAAGAAGACAGTTAACATCAGAATCTATTGATGAATTTCAAATAAACAGTATGAGAACATACAGTCAGCATTAGAGAGAATTTTTCAAATGAAAAGAAAACATTTATAACCAAATCTATGCATGTGTTATTTTATAGTTTGCCCCTTTCCAGACTAACCTATTCTGGTACCTAATGCCTGAAGATTTACATAAGCAGTCTGGAAAGAGTTAAACTAGACTGAAGATTTAAAGTGATTTGAGTGACGGCCCAATTGGCCGACATTGGTAACGACTGGGACATTTTGGCCCAGCCGGTGCTAACTAAGGGTGTGTTAACACGTCACCATCTTTGAGAAAGTGTCTTGATGTGAAAAAAGGAACTCGCCAGCTGATGCTTAGGGTTCTGGTCACATGACCATTCTTTTCCTCTCTCACTGGACAATTCTGAGAGACTTTGACCAATTAATAAAGAACATGTGTCAGCAAGCCTGGAATTCTTTGCAAGGTGTGGTTAAATAGAAAATACAAAAGAAGATACACAACAAATTTAAATACTACCAATGTTGTTTCTGATACACTGATTCAGTAATACTAGCTTTTCATCATCTCTCAAGAAATTGCACGATGACGTGTGCCACCCTGGAGTCACTTGACTCTTGCCCTATGTGAGATCTAAGAACATGCCATTTTCTACAGACGAGGTAAAGAGTGTGTGCTCAACTT
Organism: Architeuthis dux; assembly: GCA_006491835.1. Taxonomy (NCBI): domain Eukaryota; kingdom Metazoa; phylum Mollusca; class Cephalopoda; order Oegopsida; family Architeuthidae; genus Architeuthis; species Architeuthis dux. Next base: position 562,370 of record VCCN01000987.1, read on the forward strand.
GTCGAGCATTTTTACATTTAACGCATTTGTAACAATAAAAAAAAAGAAGTTTTGTATGTTTGTGTCACTAATGGATCGCCGAACAATAACATTTAAAGTACTAAATCCTTTCATTTTGTACATTTAATGTTAGCTTCAGTTGCAATCATAAAATAAGGAAAACTAAAAGGGTCTTTTTCATTATTCATCCCGTAAAGCTAACATTCATAATTGTGAAGTACGGAACCCCGAAAAGAAAAAATAGTTTAAGAGCATTTTCTTTTTCTAGCCGAAAAGCGCACAAAATGCGGAGTCTTTTTCGTTATTCCCCACCACGAAAACGGAAGCCCTTACTCTAATCCCTAACCCTTAGGGATTGACTAATGAAATGAACTTGTCATATCAATTTCCACAACACTGGTTGTTATGAACATTTTGGCCTGGTGGAGGGAGACTAATGAAAAAGCCCCCAAATGCTATGTAAAAATCTGACAACATGACTGACAACATGACTGACAACATGACCCAACTATTACGATATACAAGACTGGCCGCTCGGCGGAAAGGTTGAACTAACATCACGAATTGAGTTTCGAGTCGGCGAGAAAAAGAAAATGTAACTTAATCTCATTTTTTTATTATTTTTGGGCTTTCGTATTTTAGAATTATGGACGTTCGCTTTTGGTGGGGACTAACCAAAAAGCCCCTAAAACTAATATTTAAAAAAATGATATCGACCAAAGTCAAAGTGGGGCAAAATTTTACATTTGGCCCGTCAAAAATGGATCTTTTCTATAGGACTGATTTTCAGGCATCACCGTATTCTTTTGAATTTGAAGCTAACATTTCTTTTTTCGAACTGATTTTTTTTAAGGTTAATTTTGCGCCAAACTCGAAATATATCGGTTGATTTAACTTTTTTAAATGTATTTTTTTAACAACCATTTTTCTAATGTTAAAATGTTTTAAAAATTAAACATCCCAACCTCATAGCCCGGACGAAGTTTCCCGGGTCCATGACAATAACCCTACCGGACAATAACACCGAATTTGTTTTGGCCCATCACCTTAACAAACGACATTCTAATGCATATAATCCCCTTTGTTTTTCTATCCCCTCCCCCACGCATGTAATACATTTGTACGAAAGAAATATGCCTGTAAAAATGTTTCCCTCCTATTTGCAGACCTACCAAGTCTCCCGCATTTTGTTGATTATCTTGGTTTAAAATTACGTTAGGTTTTTAATACACTGAAATAGCCCCCAAACCATGGAATTTCTAAACCTTGGCACTTGGCAGGTATGTAAACGTACGATGTAATAATACTAATTCAATATAATTACAATTGAATAGAAATTTTTGTTTACTTACACTAATAATCATTTTGAATTACAGCCAAGCGCCCCACGCAACTTTAATCCAAAACTGCCAAAACACCACGAGCTGAATTACTTGTCGACGAGAAAAAGAAAATACAACTAAATTTATTTTTCGTTTTAGGCTTCCATACTTTCAAATTATGTTAATGTTTGGTGGGGACTAACTAAAAAGCCCCAACTAATATTTGCAAGAATTATATCGACCGAAGTCGCTAGATTCATTTAAATATTAAAAAAATATTATGGCGTTCACAATTCACATAGTTCATATTAGAGCAACTCTTATTTTGTTTTCAACCGCCTCATGATTTCGAAACAGATTTTTAAGTTTTATCTTTAACACCTTTCGGGAATTATGTTCCCGATTTTATTTTGTTAACAAAATTGGTATTTTTTCCTCTTTCCTCTCATTTTATCAACAAATGGCACATGAAATGATGTGGATATTTTAACCCAAGGGACGAAATTATGTTGAGCACCGCTTCCTGATTCCCTTTGTTCTGAATAATCATCTGTGCATTTGAAACATTTTGAAATATTTAAAGATAATCCAGGTAAGATTTTTTATTTTGGAATTTCGAAATCTTAATATTTTCCTATATTTGTTGTTTTATGAAAATGACCTTCATTTCTACTTGACGGTTTTTCCATTTTTGTTTCTTTGAATCATTCCTTATTTCTGTCATTCTTTTCAATTCAACATTAATGTTTTATTGTTTATAAATTGAACAAACAAAACAGAAATTGTCTAGATTTACTGAAGTGAGTGGCGAATTCGAAAAAGAAAGAAGTAATTAATTATCAAGAGGCCTACTTTCTCCACTTTTGTCATTGTTTTGTTTTATCTTATTTCACATCTGAAAGGTAAGTTGAATCACTTTCTCCACTTGTGGTTAAGATTCTGTGGCAATTGTTGCAATAACGCATCAACCCCACCCCCCGCGAGGAATTTTGAATTTGGCAATTTTTGAATGGCTGTAAGCATTATTTAGCGGTTTATTATTTTAAGAGTTAGGGTTAGTAGGTAGGTTTCGAAAAACGGTATTTTTAGATGGAGAATGACGTTATTTTTGAATGTCGAAAATAATTCTCAATGAGTAACCGTTCTCGACGAGGGAGGTTGGGGGAGAGATACAAATCCAAAGGAAGAAATGTTTCTCATGGAAGCGGTCAGGACGAGAAGAAGAAATGAAATTCCCCAACCTTGTCAGTTGATGTATGTAACGTTTGTTTTGCAAAAGATTCACTTCTCTTCACGACTTGTAGACCTTGCTGGTCTCTTGTTTGGTAACATTGGTAACAAAATACTCGCTGTCTCCGGGGGGGGGGGCGTAATGAACGCATATCAAACGATTAAACTTGATCACAACTAACGAAAGTCTGATGTTAACGATATCAACGTTTACAGTGACTTATTTATTCTTGTAATGAATTTTTAAAAAACATTATGAAAAATACGACATACGGTCAAAAATTGGGGAATGGGGAAGGTGCTGGTCTTCTCTATCTTAACTTTCACTAAGCTAGTCTCGTTTGCTGACCCGGTCGTACTTCAATATTTCTTTCACCATAACAACACATTTATTCTGAATATTTCTTTCATTCTACATTCACCAAAATGCTGCATTTTCTTTATGAATGTTCTACTTAATCACATATTTACATGATTTTTATGTACATTTAAAATTTCCCCAATGTATGATATGTATTTACAACAAAATTTTCAATTAGTATGGTGCCCCCCCCCCATAATCTAGTATGGCAGAAAAGTAAGATTTTTTTTTCCTTCGAAATGTCCCATATTCTCTGGGGGAATTTTCCATTTGTCATCTACATTGATGATCATTTCCTCCCTAGCTAAGTTAACCTGTTGAAAAACCAAACTAACAATCCTATTCTACCTTAACTCAGACTGGGTTAGCAAGTCTTTTTCCCCAGATCCCAAGATTCTTTCAACCACTCACTTCCAGATGCCACTCTAAATTAGCACCTCTCCTCCAGCTTTCACCGAATTCTGAAAAAGACAAACTTGCTCTCTCAGTCCTGATCTTCACTTTAAGCTGATGCTTAAAGTAGGAGATCAGTTGTATGGGAGAAAAGAGTTTGCCCTCGTGGAATCCATTCTGACGTGTCATCCACACCACGACTCTCATAATGCCAAGTAAGCACAGAAGCGCATAATGTTCTGCCCTATCCAACAACGGCATCAAATTGAGGGCAAAGTAATGTCCACCAAGGATGCAAACCATGTAGCCGTCAATCAGCTTGCATAATGGGTGTACAACACTGCAGTGAAAGAAGGCGTGCTTGACAGACTCCTCCAAATCAGCACAGCGTTTGCACTTTGGCAATTCCACCAGCGCCACCACGAAAGACTGTTTGCTGACCCAGAGTGCATTTCAAATAACTAGCCAGGAGAAGGATGCCTTGTGCACTCAAGGCCAGATGAAGTGACTCTCCCTCCTTGTCAAAACAAGCCCTCCGATTAAATCGTCTTGCATGCCCCCCCCCCTACCACTTGATATAATGCGATTCTCGACAATGGTTGGGTGTTAGAGAGGCTTTCCTTCACCTGCAAGAAGAATCTCTGTGCTTGTTGACATTCGTGATAGAAGGAGCACTCTCTTTGGAGCATATGATGGGCCTCGCCCTCATCAGAGAGCACACTTCTCAAAGCCGGGAAGACTTTCTTGGCGTCTTTTTTCCAGAATCTGCCATTTTCCTCATGTTGTGCACACATCCGACCTAGGAAGTGCAACCGTAAGGTGTACTGCTGGATCTTAACGCTTGGCATTCCTAGACTGCCCTAGAAGAATGGAGCTGGCAGACTTCACGATGTACAATAGGTTACCTGTGACCCCAAAGGAGTCTAAACCGGCAACATTCTAACTGGAGTAGATCAGTACACAGGAGTGGAAGTACAGACAGCCGATAAAGGATGAGGGTGTAGATGTGCGAAGCAAACACATCGGCCCTCCCCGTTAAGAAGAGTCTCCTTCAAGACCACAGGTTAACTGTTGCCTCAAATCGCTCTAGTACCTCCAACTAATTCCTCTCCAGCTGAAGGTCAGGACCAAAGCAGATGCCGGGTATCTGGCACAGCCTGTCCGTCCAAGTGAAGGGATCCGGAAGGGGGTAACCCCTCCATGAGACAAATGGACTCCAGAAAACAGTGGTCAACTCTATCAAAAGCCTTGGCCCGGTCTAATTTGATCAGCGTGGCTCCATTGTCGACTTTCTCGATGATTGTGTGCACCAAGTGCAGGTTATCTTGGATAGTCCTCCCCTTCACAGAACAGGTCCATTCAGGACCAATAAGATGACCCAGCACAGTCTGCAAGCAGTTTGACAGGACCTTGGCCAAAATAGTTATGGGCCTAAAGTTATCTACCCTGTTCCCTCCATAGCAATTTCACTACACCCCTAGTAAAGCGCTGGGGAATGTTACTTAATGCTGCCTGAATTTCTCCCTCTGTAATGGGTCTCTCACACCTGTTTCAGTTGCCCTGAAGCAAGGGAAATCAGCCAAATAGGCATTGAACTGGGCTGAGCTCAGACCAGGTTCCCTGGTAAAAAGTTCCTGGAAGCTAGATTGGAACACTTCACAGATGTTTTTGTTTGTAGTCACATGTCATCCATCCGGTTATATGTCGACTTGAAGCATTCCAAATTTCCTCTGCACTCAATTCTGCAGCCATATTAATTGCCTCGGGAGAGATTCTCTTTAATCTATTTCTAACTACCAGAGCTTGGTCCTTCTTGTTAAGTAAGGTGGCCAATTCTAACCTAGCTTCATCTACATCCCCACTACGTACAGCCTGCTCTACTCTATTGCCATCTGTGCCGCTAATCTATCTCGGTTGAGTTGGCAGCTGTAGTCGGCAGCAAATGACCTAATCTTATTTTTGGGACTGCCCCACCACTTATTCCCTAGCATAGCCTCCGTCAATTCCCGCATTATCATTAGTGTTAACTGATCTCGAAAATCATATTTTTGTAGGAAAATCAGACATCTCGGAATTAAGCCACAAATTAAAAATAACTAGATTGGCTAAATTATATTATAGCGTCCCAAATTAGTGTGCCGGCTTTCCCGTTTGTTTTGAGGGTCGTACGAAAGTGAAATTATTTTGATAAAAATACTCGATTATACTAAAGTGATGATGTAAAAGTAATAATAAATTATTTAAAATTTATATCAATTTGGTGTTTGTGAAAACTTTTGTTTTTAATTCATATATGAATGAATTCATGTGGAGAGTGAACAAGTAGAAACGGAAATCTACATGTGTTTTTAAGGATTATCACAGAAAAATATCTGGTGTAAATTCTTATTTAAAATCAAATTAAACATTTAAAAGTCAAAATTAACTCTAACACTAACCCTTTTTCATTTGAATTTAAAACTTTGAAGAAAAAATGCCATTCTGAGGTATACTGCTGTGAAACTTAACCCGGAATAGGTAACAATCGCTTAAAATTATTTGTTTTGTTTTATCTGTATTCATGCCCTTTCGTTAATTTAAAATTAAATTAAACATTTAAAAATCAAAGTTAAAATTATTTGTTTTATTTAATCTGTTTTCGTAAATTTCCACTCCACCAATTGCCCTAAAATTAAATTAAATACATTTAAATTCAGAAATGACCTTAACTAAGATGAGTAAACATTGTATTTGTCACAGGAAAAAGACTGTGTGGGCTTTATGGACTGTCTATTCAGAGCTTACACATGCCCAGTTGAAACAATCTTCTGCCCTGGATGACATACCACAGGAAGTAATGGCTATGATCAAGAGGTTTATTATCCTGCTCTATGACCGAACCAGCACATGCACAGAAATAGACAAGGCAAGGAGGAAGCTTTTTGTGAAGAGGCACAATGTGCAGTCAATCCCTCCAACAACATGTTAAAAGAGCAGTGTACTAAGGAGGTCATGTGTTGGGTCAGATGCTAGTGTCCACATCAGAACTACCTTCACTTTATAGATGGGGCTGGTCAAAGACATCTGAGGGGTACTATGAACCCTTCTGGACATGCCTACCAGATGTAGGCCAGTCCAGCTATGGCCTTGTCTCCTGCAAATCTAAGAAGGGTTGTATTAGGCAGTGCCAGTGCAAAAAAGCTGCCTTAGACTGAACAGCCCTCTGTTACTATGAAGGGAAGTGCCGAATAAACTTTCCTGTGATAGACCCTGACTTTGGGCAGTATTTTGAGCCTTGAATTGTGAGATAGAATGAAGCTTTCTAAAGTTCCAAATTTGAATTCTGCATCATAAAACATGTATGATTTTGATTTTGACACTGAGATCATCGATATCAGACTAGTCTATGCAACTTTATTGCAATTACATTTTCATATAAGCCATCTTGAATTTTTGATGACTTGCATGTATTATCTAAATGGCAATCCTCAGTAAAAAAATTCTCATAATTATGTCCTTAAGATTATATTATATCCATTGCTTGTAAGAGAATTGATCTGAAAACAGTTGTTGCAGACAGCTATTTTTAAATGGCTGTCATGGGCGACACATTGAAAATATAGATTTTTTTTTAATGCCTTTGGCTATAAGTGTACCAACCAAATTATATGTTTTTATCACAAAATGCACAATTGGCTTGAAATTTTCAGCTAAGCTATTAGACGTTTCAATCTTTTTGTTTTTAAGATCAAAACTGGTTTGGTAAAATATTAAAACTAAAACAATTTTCTTCATTATATTTTAATGAATAATGAAATGTCTGGTTCCTGATAAATATAACTTATAGAAATATAAAAATGCAAGTCTCTAAATAATATTCCATTTAATTATTGTTGTTTTAAGAACAACAGGATATCAATTTTATTTAGTAAGTTAACATGAAATGTGGGATATGTTGAGTTCATAAAATACAAAATGTTTGTGTTGTAAACAACAACAAGAATGAGTTCAATCATCCGAAGAACCATTTGAATGTTAATGACCCTTCTCAAAACTATAGAAAAAAGAGTGGTTATGAATTTAAAATTGCAAATAATGCATGGGTTTAGTATTCGCTTAAATAATACTTCTTTATTCACAGATATTGCAGTGAAAAGTTCATGGCTATAATCATCAGTTTGAAGATGAGAATGAAGAAACTATTCTTTTAAAAAACATTTACTCATATTCTTGTGAATTGTGTGAATATGCATTTTCACACACACATATGGAGAAATGCTACTCTTGTGCATTGTGTGCGTGGATCATCATTTTCACTGACTTCAGTTTTAAAAATACAAATACTAAGAGACACTGAAAAGAAACCCAACACATTTAAATGTCTAGATCAGCATTTTCACAGTGTAAATTTAAATCATTACATGCAAAGTCTGTAGATCACCCTTTTCACTGAATTGAAAATAGACATGCAGACACAGCCTGGAGAGAAACCTTATTTGTGCAACATATTGAAATCATTCAGATTTGAAAAAACACATGGAAACACACAGTGTAGAGAAATCCTACTATTGTCAAGAATGTGGATCTGCATTTTCAAATAATCCACATTTGAAGATACACATACAATCACACACTGGTGATAAATCCTTCTCTTGTCAAGTGTGTAGCTCAGCATTTTCACAGATTTCACTTTTGAAGAGACACAGACAAACACACACTGGAGAGAAACCGTTCTCTTGTCAAGTGTGTGGTTCAGCATTTTCAAAAAATTCCAATCTGAAGCAACACATGCGAATACACACTGGCGTGAAACCTTACCATTGTCAAGTGTGTGGATTAGCATTTTCAGAAAATTCCAATTTGACAAAACACATGCGAACACACACTGGAGAGAAACCCTTCTCTTGTCAAGTGTGTGCATCAGCATTTTCAAAGAGTTCCAATTTGAAGCAACACATGCGAACACACACTGGAGAGAAACCTTTCTGTTGTCAAGTGTGTGGATTAGCATTTTCAGAAAATTCCAATTTGACAAAACACATGCGAATACATACTGGAGAAAAACCCTTCTCTTGTCAAGAATGTGGATCAGCATTTTCACAGAGTTCACATTTGAAGCAACATACACAAATACACACTGGAGAGAAACCCTTCTCTTGTCAAGTGTGTGGTTCAACATTTTTAAAGAGTTTCAATTTGAAGCAGCACATGCGAAAACACACTGGAGAGAAACCCTTCCCTTGTCAAGTGTGTGGTTCAGCATTTTCACAGAGTGCAAATTTGAAGAAACACATGCAAACACACACTGGAGAGAAATAAAATTTTAAAAGTCACATGGAAACACAGAGCGGAAACCATTTTATCGTAACGTGTATTTAGCATTTTCACTCTAATTCACATAATAGCACACTTGTGAATATACAATAAAGAAGCAAATTATATGGATTAGCTTTTTCCAAGATGCAAATTTATGAACTCACACATGAACACACAATTTTTTAAAAATAAAGTGTGTTGATTGTGTTCTAGAAAGAATTCTTAGTTGAAACCAAGTCATACAAGTAAAATTCACACACTAAAAAGAGAAAGCCTATTTCTGTGAATGTGTGGATCAACTTTAAAAATAATCATGGAAAACATGTTACAAAAAAATTATATTCTTTTTTAAGTATTTAATTCTTTATTTTTCAAAAGGAAGGACAGTATTTTAAATCATGTAAATCTTGTGATGAAAACATTTTTGCTGGGATGTTTTTGATAGATTTTTCTTGATTAATTTGAAGCTACGAATTTAGCAGTTCTGGAGGCCAAGATGCATTATTCTAGTTAATTCCCCATTTTGACTAATTGAAAGAGCCACAGACTGGCATCTTGACTAATGAGATATCCCTTTCCTCTCTTCTGGATACAAGAAACAGTTCTTGGTACAGCCCTTATAAAGAACTTCAAGATTCATGTTATGTCTTCTTGAAACAAAACATGTATGGATGAACATTCTCATGACATATATAAATATTCCTTTCTGGTGCATATGTAGAAACACACACTGGATAGAAACCATATTCTTTGAAGAATGTGGATCTTCATTTTCACAAATGTGACATACAAAAACATACTAAAGCGGTTGGGCATCTGCTGCTGGTCAAACAGCATTTGCCCCTCCCCCCACCAATCCAGCCTTCTCACTGAGGGCAAGGGGCTTTGAAAGTTGGAAACTTATAGTCAATAATGTAATCCCAAGTAATGTTCCCATATGAAAAGACTGCATTATTCACCGGGGCTTACCCATCACTAGGTCATGCATCTCCATCAATTGTCAAGTGCACCATCTGACATCTAGATAATACTGTGGGTCGT
>VCCN01000987.1:572518-583448 GCA_006491835.1 Architeuthis dux
TATATATACTCTGGTTTTTAATGTGTTTTGCTTAGAAGACCTATTTGTATACACTTGGGATGAATATTGTTTTAGGATAAGTGTTGTTCTGCATTTTCATTCAAATTTTTTAAAAGTTGCATTTAACTGTCATTCAGTAGCATCTATTTGATATGTTAAATTGTTATGAATCTCTCGAGGAAAATCAAAATACCCAGTCGAGTATATTTTTGTGTAAAACTGGCTAATGTTGGCAAAATATATATACGGCCTGTTATATATTGTATTACCAGGAATTGAATGTCTTATATTATTTAGTCTGATTTACAAGATTTTAATCATCTTTTATTAGCCAAGATGGAGCATATCCTGTCTCCTGACAAACTAAACATTACTCCAAATGCTGCTGATGCTTAAAAAGAATACAAGCACTGGAAGATAACCTTCAACAATGTCATCAATGTGTGTGGAGACAATGCACCACAACAAACTATCCGGCTTGATAAAATATGTCTCTGCTGCTGTGTATGAACACATATCTGACTGTGAGAACATACAGTCAGCATTATAGAGTGTTTTCCAAATGGAAAATAAAAACATAACCAAATCTATGAATGTGTTATTTTATAGTTTGCCCCTTTCCAGACTAACCTATTCTGGTGCCTAATGCCTGAAAATTTACATAAGCAGTCTGGAAAGGGTTAGACTAGACTGAAGATTTGAAGTGATTTTAGTGTGACTGCCCAATTGGCAGACATTGGTGACAAGGACTGGGAAATTTTGGCCCAGCCGGTGCAAACAAAATGTTATGTCACCATCTTTGAGAAAGTGTGTCTTGATGTGAAAAAAGGAGCTCGCCTGCTGATGCTTAGGGTTCTGGTCACATAACCTTTTTTTCGGCTCTCAGTGGATAATTCTGAGAGACTTTGACTAATGAATAAAGAACATGTGTCAGCAAGCCCAGAACTTTTTGCAGGGTGTGGTTAAATAGAAAATACAGATGAAGATACTGTTAGGATTCAATCCAATGCTACAGGACTAATACTGCTAATAGTCTTAACAATATTTATGGCACTTTTCGTACAAATACGAAAACTCGCCTGAGTAACGTTAATGAAAAATTGATATGCGATACTGAATAATGACTAAAGAAAGATACATATTCAAAACAAAGATCACATACTTACCTCATAAGTCTTTGGGGAAGGTTTGATAGTTGTTGATTTTGCAAAAAACAATTCCGTCTTTGCGGGTGCCAGCTCAGTTGCAAGCTCTACCAGCATAACTTGTAAGTAGCTTTTTTGTGCAAGTCAGGTCAATTGAAGATTCAAACCAGGTGTAACATTCTTGTTGTGTTTAGTGCCTTTGTTCTTTCTGTTCTAGCTGTGTGAGATTAGAATGCATTTGATTCGTAACCATGTTTAAGTGTGTTAAGAAAAGAAGATGGAATGAAAGACACGTATCGATCAGGGCTATTGCCTGTGTAGAACTGAGCCTTCCCCATTCTCACTTCCGGTTCGCATTTGCTGGGACCAGAAACGGAATAGGGGCTGCTGGGAGCTTGTTTCGGCTTGTTTATTGATTTGACATATACATACATTACTTATTGATTTAACATACATATATATAAACATTACATCAGGGTTATGGTTAAATTCAGTGTAACCAATTGATCCAACCATGCTCCAAAAGTTCTTATGCAAACCTCAAATTTCTTTCATAACTTCATGTTCCGATCCTGAGTAAAAAGCCAATTAAAAATGACCCCACATCAAGGTTGTCAGTGTTAGAGGCACGAGCCCCTTTTCAAAGCGTCTTATCTGCTTGGCCGCTGGAAGGGAAGAGAGGGTTACTAACTTTCAAAGGGCACACCTTGTTTCTGTGGAGGCCTCTCAGACAATGAGGGGGCTCGTTTTTCATCCCTGGAAAAAAACAACATGGCGGCCAATTGGGACAAAATTGTTTGTCCTTAGCTTTTCTCCTAGATACAAAAAATGGCTAAGTCCCACTTCCATGGCTATAGCCAATATTTGAATTCTCTGCAAGAAAGATATAAAAACAACGGGTAGTCGCAACATTTGAATTAAACACTCCTGAAGCCAACAAATAGTAATTTAAATCAATTCTATTCTTACATCTACCTTTAGTAATAAAGAAATTCTATAAATACACAACAAATGTCAATACTATCACCCAGACATTACAATGTTGTTTTTGATTCACTGAGTTAATAATGCTAGTTTTTCATCATCTCTCAAGAAATTGCACGATGACGGGAGGTCATAACCCTTTTGACAGCAGGAGTTAGCTAGTGCTATTATTAGATCTACTTCCTGTTGCTAGACAGTTGACTTTAGGGTCAATCCAAGCATCCCTATTTTGCCCCCTTTTTAGGTAATACCATTCAGCCACAAGCAACTGTTCAGCTAAGCCAGTAACACATTTCTGCATCTTCTAAATCAGTTCATGAGAAGATCAACTGAATCTACTTGACACTAACTAAACTATTCTATTCTTCCTCTCTATCTTCTAAAGTAATAGCGTCCTATGTTTTAGAGCCTCTCAACTGACTTTTGAGAGATGATACTCCATGGAAGTGGGGTACAGATCAAGACACAGTTTTCAAAGATTCTAAAGTTCTACTGCTGTGCTCTAAGGCATTTGACCCTAACCTGCCAATAACTGTTATGGCCGATAGCAGCACATACAGCATAGGTGTGGTGTTAAACCACAACATGAACAGTCAAGAATGTCCTATTACTTTTGCTTCTAGGACGCTAACCAAAACTGAATGAAATTACTCCCAACTTGAAAAGGAGGCCCTGACTATTGTTTTGCCCTAAAAAGATTTCACAACTACTTGTGGGGTCAGTCTTTATTTACTTTGGTCACTGACCATAAACCACTCCTTGATTGTTGGTTCTTCAGGCTTATAAATTTAAGCTAGTTCATCATTTTGGCACAGTCCTTGGTACTGCGGACACTCTCAGCAGAATCTCTCTTCCTGTAACTGTTGAAAATATTCCCATTCCCACTGAGTGAACTAATCTAGTCTATTTTTTGGACAGTTCTCCTGTGACTGCATCCAAAATAAGGTTACATACCCGCACAAGTTGATATTTGGGTTGATATTTTCACCACCAAGGGTCCTAGTGCTAAAGAAACCATTAAAACCTGTGTCATTGTTTCTGTTAAATGGGTTTTCCCATTTCTATCGTGACAATGGTCCTTGCTTCACCAGTAAGGAATTTAAGGAATTTCAAAAAATACAACGGCATCAGGCACATCACTTCAGCCATGTATAAACCATCTACTAACGATTTGGCTGAGAGAATGGTACAAACATGCAAGAGTGCCTTAAATAGTTCCTCAGAAATGTGGAGTACTGTACTAAACAAATTTCTCTTCAAGTACCGGATTACTCCACATACTACTACCGGTGTATCACCAGCGGAGATGCTTTTCAAGTGTTGTTTCCGCTGTCGTCTCGACTTGTTAAGACCTAGTGACCATGTAGCTGGTCACGTAATACAACAACAAGAGAAACTACTCTTCTTCATCTAGAATGCTAGATCTACAAACTAATGCACCGATTGATGTGCGCAACTATGTGCTAAATGGATACCTGCTCAAGTAACCGAACGAACAGGTCCCATTTCATATAGATGTCAGCTTACAGATGGCGGCATCATAAAACGTCACCAAGATCAGATCATCACAAGGTCTTCTCCATCTATGGAAGAAACCTGATCAATCTACTACTCCCGAGATTGGCCCAAAATCTGAAATCACAGAGCTGAAACAAACTTCCTCTTTCCATTCACCTCCTACAGAAATGGTTCTTTGAAGATCTGCCAGGATCGTGAGGGCTCCTGACAAACTAAATTGCTAAGCACCACACTAAAGAAACTAGGGGAGGTTGTCATAACCCTCGTTGCAACAGGGGTTAGCTTGTGCAATTATTAGAACCACTTCCTGTTGCTACACAGTTGACCTTGGGGTCAACCCAAGCGTCCCTAATTTGCTGACTTTTTAGGTAATACCATTCAGCCACAAGCAACTGCTCAGCTAAGCCAGTAACACATATTTCTGCATCTTCTAAATCAGCTCATGAGAATATCACAACTGAATCTTAACACTAACTAAACTATTATATTATCCCTCCCTATCTTCTAAAGTAATAACCACTACTAAATGCTACTAATACCAAAGAAGAAATCAGACAACTGAACAAACTTCTCACCTAGTGTTTTCTACATAGAAAATAAGGTAGGTTCTATAATAGGAGCTAATTAAGATGGGATTTAAACCAATTATTGAATATATCTCCTTTATTAAATGTCTGACTCCAATAAAGTGGAAAGGTTAACAGTAAAAACAATAACAATGATCGTAGGAAGCGTAGTAATCTTTAATGTTGACGCTACTATAGGCACTATTACTTAAGGCTATTATAGGCACTATTACTTAAGGCTATTATAGGCACTATTACTTAAGGCTATTATAGGCACTATTACTACTGCTGATAGCTAGGTAGCTGATGAGACTAGAGAAAGAAAGAGTAATAGTTAACGATGCGCATAAGAGAGATCTTTCTTTCTCTGCCTTTTCCTTCAGTAGTAAAAGGAATGAAATACATGCATGTTGCAAAGATGCAGTTTGAACATGGTAGAAACACAATAGGAATAAAGAATACAAAATACTTGTCAAAGATAATAAGAAGTATATTTATTACAGAGGAAATAACAAAAAGTAGTTCTCAGCTGATGAGAAGAAGAAAGAATGCATTTAAAGATTTTGTATACTACTTAGTAAAATGTCTGTCCTTAGTTTGTTGAAGTTGTTAAGGAAGAGAGTGAGTACGTATGTATGAATGTGTACGTACATATTCAGAGTTGAGAGGCGTGTCTCTGGAACAATCATGGATTTGCCACACAACAAAATTGATAGCTGGTATTTTTATAGTAAGAGGTGAGTGGTGGATGTGTGGCTGCTCGAAATTGTGGTGTGTTGAACTGTGTATCATCAAATTTCCAAAATGAAATGTAAGGTGACAATATACATCGTTTGGCCAAAATTATAGTCTGCAAAGAGTATCAAGTTCGAGTCAAGTACCGTAATTTTCATGTTCCTAAAATTTGGTTATCTGAGAGCACCAACAGACAAGATAACTTTATTTCTCGGAGTAAAAATCTGGGTTGTTCTTAGGGAAATGTGATGTCAAGTGCTTTCCACTTGTTGACCGTCATCACAACTGGTGTGTCACTCTGGAGTCACTTGACTCTTGCACTATGTGAGATCTAAGAACATGCCATTTTCTACAGACGAGATAAAGAGAGTATGCTCAACTTGTCGAGCATTTTTATATTTAACGTATTTGCATCAATAAACAAGCAGTTTTGTGTGTTTGTGTCCATAATGGATCACTGAACAAGTACTAAATCCTTTCATTTTGTACATTTAATGTTAACTTCAGTTGCAATCATCAAATAAAGAAAACTAAATATGTAAAGCTAACGTTCATAATTGTGAAGTACGGAAGCCTAAAAAGAAAAAAATAGTTTAAGAGCATTTTCTTTTTCTAGACGAAAAGCACACAAAAAATCTTTTTCGTTATACCCCATCACGAAAATGAAAGCCCTTACCCTAACCCTTAGGGTGTGACTAATGAAATGAACTTGACATATCAATTTCCACTCCACTGGTTATGAACATTTTGGCCTGGTGGGGAGATTAACGAAAAAGCCCCCAAATGCTATGTAAAAATCTAACAACTTGACTGATCTGGAACCCAACTATAACGATATGCAGGTTGAAATGATTTTATTCCCCAAGATCCAATTGCTGTTATAATTTGACCCCAAACTAAAATCACGAAGTGAGTTTCGAGATGCAAGAAAAAAAAAATGTATTTTGGGCTTTCGTATTTTAGAATTATGGACGTTAGTTTTTGGTGGACACTAACGAAAAAGCCCCTAAAACTAATATTTTAAAAAATTATATCGACCAAAGTCAAAGTGGGGCAAAGTTTAACATTTGGCCCGTCAAAAATGGATCTTTCTATAGGAGTATAGGATTGATCTCCAGGGATCACCGTATTCTTTTGAAGCGTTTTTTGTACCTCTTTTTTTTTAAAGGTTAATTTTGCGCCAAACTCGAGATATATCGGTTGATTTAACTTTTTTAAATACATTTTTTTAACAAACTAATGTTAAAAGAATTTAAAAATTGAAACATCAACACCTGATATCCCGGACGAAGTTACAATACAGGGCGTTACGTGTCACTAACATAAAACAATGACATTTGAGAACGAACAATAACATTTTTTTAAAAACCTTTCAATTTTATTATTTCTTGACTATTTTAAAACAATAAACAACGGTCCACATATTTCCGAATGAATAACTATGGAAAGTCTAATATTTTACAAATAAATTATAATTTTGTAAATAAAATAATTAAATAAACTATAATCTTACATTTCATATTGTTATGGTTCACATATTTTTTTAAATTCATTTTATTAAAATTCTAAAAATCCTTCTTGAATCTTTTAACAAGAAAAATAAGTACGAAAAAAGAAATGTTACCTTCTTTTCTAAAAATACGGTGATTGCTGAAATTGATCAGTTCTAATCATACAATCCATTGTTGACGGCCCAAAGGTTAAACTTTACCATGATTCTTTTAAAATGTTGGATATTTTTCCATATTTCCTGTGTTCCTCTCATTTTATCAACCAAATGCATATGAAATGTGGATATTTTAACTCAAGGAACGAAATTATATTGAACACCGTTTTGTGATTCGCTCTTTTCTCGCAATCAGATTTTTTCCAAGATAGTTCGACGTTTGTATAATGAATGAATCCTGAATAATCATTTGTGCATTTGTAACATTTTGAAATATTTAAAGATAATCCAGGTAAGAATTTTTATTTTTGAAATCCTGACATTTACCTATCTTTGTCATTTCATGAAAATGACCTTCATTTCTTCTGGAAGAAATGAAGGTCAAATTCAGTAAACTACTTACAAAAATATCAATGGTTAGCCAGGGGCGAAGCTAGAAATTTGGGGGCCTCGGGGCTTGGCTCCCTGAAGGGCCCCTCCAACATTTAGTGAGATTTGTTATTGTATAATGTAAAGATTTTGTAATAGCCACGCGCCACCCCCCGTGTCCTCAGCTACAAATGGTTTGCTAAATCGAATCTTAACATTCGTCTGAATTGTTCTGTCTCTTTAATTATTGTCAGGAAATTATTCACTGTGGCACTAAACCGGTGTTACCCCAATGATAGTCCCTCACATAAAAACTGAATTACGGAAAATTCATCCCCAACAATTAATAGCGGGAAAATTGTAAACTATATACATACACGCATAAACACTTACATAATTTAGTTACATATTATATAAATTCACAATCCAAGTAAACCCTTAATTAGAATTACAAATTTGAAGTATTAAAAACTGCTGGATATCCAATGTTTTTTTAAAAAATAACTACTATTAACCGCAATGTATGAATTTGAAATTCAAAATTAAGAACACTGGTGTAGGAAACTAACAAAATACTCAGGGTATATATAAGATCAAGTATAAATTTGTAAGATCATTACTCACCTGAAGATTCACTAATAAGTGTGAAACATTTGTTGTGAGGACTCCATAAACTTATTATATTATACAAGCTCTATTTTATCGAGCACTATTATTATAAATACTGTAACGGTCTCCACGAGTCTCACTTCTGTCATACCACACTGTTCATCTTCTCACTGAGTTCACTCTCGTCCTGACTAAATAAAAATGTCTGTCAGTACACTTCCAGCATGTTAGTCCAAGGGCAGCAACTCTACTCACCATAACAACTCCTCCTTGCTCTTTTGTTAACTATGCAATGCGCCAATGGCAACACCGACCCGAACAGGTTCCAACAATGAACTCAACCACTCCACTTTTCACCATTTGCTTTTTTTCAGCTCAAAAGGAGCAAATAAAAAAAGCAACTCCTGTTACTTTTGTCATAAAAGAAAAACAAAATAAATTTTAGTCCAAGATCAGCATGCCAAAGATGTTCTTTCTTTAGAAAGCTTTAGCTGTTTTGTCACTTCCAAAACATAAAACCATTACAGTTTGAAGAAATCATTCCCCAACTTTCCTTGGGTAAATGGGTTATCTGGTGCTGAGACATGTCTACTTATATTCTCACCTGAGGGTCTAACAGTCGACTAATTGAAAGTTGACTTTTTTTTTCATAAAAAGAAACAAAAAATAAAGGAGGATAGTACAAAAAGGTTACTTAATATTAACAACCATGATTATTTTAGTCTTGTCATAAAACATATATCTTTAACTTGCATCATGTTCTTTTCATTCTTTTTTCATTTGCAAATCGAATTACTTTTTTCTTCTTTTTAAAAAAAAAAAAATGCAGATAAGACTTACTAATTTGCTGCTTCAACAATTTCTGCCTGTCGTGACCACTCACTGTGTAATGGTCCATTTTCTCAATTCAGGACTCACCTTAGTAATGTGGCTGGGTTTCCCATTCTGGTACCAAATCCTGGTGTTTGCTAGATATGCCCAAGGCCTCCTGTTTAACCTGCCGACATGTTCTGCGGACACGAGATGTCTCGTCGTGGGTTGCTCATTTGCAGGAGGGAAATCCTGAACTTGCCGGGAAAAGGAAGGACTCGAAGACTCAAAAGTTGTTTGTAAAAATATGAAAACATATTTTTATTTCTTAAGTTACATTTTGCCGGAGAATGAAGAGTGGGGGAGAGATAATGAGAACCGACAGTCTGTCCCCAACAGGGACACCGGTCTCGTTCCTTCCGGCCTAGTCACTGCTGGCTGTCTCTGTCTTCTCCATCACTTGTGAGCTTCCTATCTGCTGGCCTGTGTCTCTCCCTCTTATGGGCTTCCATACTTCCAACTTCACAGAGGGTCTGTCCTGAAGGTCCTCAGATTTTTTTCAAATTTTCACCATTTGTTTGTATCCATGAGAGAAGCAAATCCTGAAATATTTGATCCCCTAAGCTAGCCAATCGTTGTAACCTAGTGACCATTGAAAAATAAACTGCCAAAAATCCAAGAAATCTGAGAAGATTAGATTAAGTATTATAAACATGGGCTTCTCAAAGTCATGGTTGACACACCTTCGAGGGTCCCATGAAGATTATTGGGGTCGCAGAAATATATTTAAATCCTTTTTTTTTCGTGGAAAATATTATGCGGGTTCTTTTGGGATTCTTGTATAATTGTGTCAGAGCTACCAGACATACTACAGTGATTCACTTAATGGCTAATGTGGCGTGTTTTTAATTAATTTAGCAAAACAATTCTATATTGTAAATTATTACGTTAAATTGTTTATACAATGTAAACAACTTTTTTTAAAATCTGCGGTTCTAAACTTTGGAAAGAACATCATTTTTCCAATCATTCTTCTTACGAATGGCAGAAAATCTATTACAATAAAATTAACTTTTGTAGGCATCTTTTCATCTATCACTTCCTATTGTGTTCAATTGTTTAGGTGTGGACATGAAAAATCCTGCCCTTTTGGAGAATAATATAAAGGAATGACATTTTTACTTTTAAAACAATGTTTCAAAAATCATATTATTTTTACTCATCATTTAAATGTGGAATTGTAATAAGTTAGACAAAAGTAGAGAAAGTAGGCAATATATTAATTTCCACTTTGTTTATTAAAGTGCTTTCAGAATTTGGTTACTGTAATGTTCTTATTGTGTTTATGCGTCTTCGTTGTTCTATCTGTAGTAGCTGTGTAAGATTAGAATGCGTTTTGATTCGTAATCGTGTTTAAGCGTGTTAAGAAAGGATAAACAAAAGAACACATGTTGATAAGAGCTGAACTGCGCGGAAGGCGCAGTTCAGCTCTTATCAACATGTGTTCCTATTTCCGGTCCCGCTTCTGGGACCGGAAACGGAATGGGGGCTGCTGGGTGCTTGCTTAGGCATGTTTATTTATTTAACATAACATACATGTGTATAAACATTATAGTTACTTTGTTAATATATATCAATCAATTGCTAGGTATTCTGCATGATTTGTATGAGATAGGCATCTGTGACCAAAAATCCAATTAAATGACATATAGAAGATATTTGAATTTTTGTAAACTTTGTACAATTAGAAGTATTGCAAATAATTTGGTCAGTGTAAGGTATGAGCACACACTTTAACACCCTATTTAAAAAATGTAATTAAAATTTAAAAGATTTGTTCTTGAGTTTTTTCTTGTTTTTATTAGAAAGAAAATAGCCGAAATCTTTGTCTAAAGAAAAGAAAAGTACTCATTGGTTATAACACATGTAACTGTTTGAAGTCAATGATCACTTTTATTGGCATTGTTTAATGACAACAGCTTATTTAGACTTATGATTTTAAAATCTATAATTAAAAAGCTACCAAAATAAAGCAAACAGACAAAGATGATTTGATGAAAAATAGTTTCAAGATTGCTTTAATACGGTGCACCTCTCCCCCCCCCCATGATTCTACTTTTAGGGTTTAGGGTGTGGGTAAAATCTCCTTTCTAACGATATATACATGTATATACCTCCATCAAAAACTAATTCTACGATCCATAGAATTTGGACATTCTTTTTCTCGTTTTCTCGTAAAATGCTGAATACTTAGCTGCGCGTTTTGGGCTGTAAATTGGGAACATACACCGCTGGGAAGCTGATAAAATTCCATTTCGGACGATATATATATATTTATTTTCATCAATAATTAATTCTACAATTCCTAGATTTTGGACTGTGTATTTGAAGTTTTCTTCATAAAATGCTGAGTACTTTCACGTTTTAAGCTGTAGCTTTTAAAGCCCAATAGATACAAATGGACAAGATACACCGTTGGAAACTGTGGAAATTCTCTTTCCAACGATATATATATATATGCATATATC
>VCCN01000987.1:584242-596454 GCA_006491835.1 Architeuthis dux
GCGGGCTGTTTAAACCCGACGAATGGGAGACACACACTATAGTCTTCTTCGCCTTTTTCTTCTTTTTGCTTTTTTCTGAAGGCTGTTGACCAAAATTAACATTTTGAAACCCCAATGTTTGATTTTCCTCAAACAAGGACTATTTTTCTCTCCCCGGGATTTACCTCAACGATCAAAGGACTATTTTCTATCCTCGGAGTATTTCTTGTTTTATAGTTGATAAAACTACATATTGCCCCCAAAAATCCCTGAGTTTGTCTTGTTTGTTACCCTGAGTTTATTCAGTACGAAACATTCATTTTGATATCGTCCTTTTAATCCCTTTTTCGCGTCTCAGTGCATGATTTTGCTGTTAGCCTCAGCCACTCGAATACCACGACTAGGCGCATTACGCGTCTAAGGATCGTGCGCAGTGACACATTTATATATCATTAGAAAGAGAAACCCATCAGCTTTTCAACGGTATATCTTGTCAATCTGTAGCTCTTGGGCTTAAAAAGTTACAGTCGAAAACGTGAACTGTGTACGGTTTTCTCATAAAATGCTGAATACTAACTTCACGTTTTGGGCTGTAATTCAGCTTTCCAACGGTGTATCTTGTCAATTTGTATCTATTGGGCTTTAAAAGTTACAGCTTAAAACGTGAAACTAAGTACTCAGCATTTTATGAAGGAAACTTCAAGTACACGATCTAGGAATTGTAGAATTAATTATTGATGAAAGTAAATATATATATATAAATCGTCCGAAAGGGAATTTTATCAGCTTCCCAGCGGTGTATGTTCCCAATTTACAGCCCAAAACGCGCAAGTATTCAGCATTTTACGAAAAAACGAGAAAAAGAATGTGCAAATTCTATGGATCGTAGAATTAGTTTTTGATGGAGGTATATACATGTATATATCGTTAGAAAGGAGATTTTACACTACACTCTAAACCCTAAAAGTAGAATCGGGGGGGTGCACGGTAGCCCCTGCTGGCCCCCGGACTATAAAGTTTATTTGAAATTTAAAAACCTTCACCCTAAGACAGCATTACAGTTTTAAAAAACTTTAAGAACTTTATAAAGGCTATACCAAGAATTGTTCCTAGAATGATTATTTTAACTCTTAGTTTCATACAAGAAAATTAAGATGTTAATTCCACTGTTAATAACCAGAGGAATAACTACTGATCAAAATTACCTCCCTTTCAACTTTAGGTAAAGTTTTTGATTCCATCTGACAGAATACATGTAACAAACATTGTTTCTGCCTCAGAGGAGCTCAGATGTCAATTCGAAACTTGCTAGGAGCGGTTTACAGCAGTTTATAATGTTAAGAGTTAATTAGTTAAGAGACAAAATATGCTCCTGGTGAGGCGGAATGAACTGGGTATCCGTACCTACAAATGGCTTCCTATCAACAACAACAACAACAACAAAAGAAAAAATCTATCAAAAATACCATGGTAATGATTTTGCATCATCTCAGCATATTTAATTATTCAGCATTAAAATTAGTTGATGATAGCTTAATAATTTAGTTTGTAAATTTGCTATTTATTTTCTTCTGATTTTGTTTGTTTAGGTGTAGACATGAAAAATCCCCCTATTTTAAAAATGTCCTTTTGCACATTTTTTCAAATTTAAATGTATTGCAATAATCTACTTTGAGTTTCAATTTTGTAAAAGTTTGTCGTAAAACGGAAAGATTGTTTTGCAAACTTTGAAGCAGGTTTATACTGTTATTAATTACATATTTTTTCTGTCATCAACATTTTTTTTTATTATGCCATGATTGATGTCTGTTGAGAAAAAAAAGTTTTTTCCTGTATGGTGATGAGAGGTCACTTAAATTTATGATGAGCCCACTTTAAATTCATAGAAATGTATAATTTTGCCATAAATGAAATCCATATCTTATAACCTTCAAAATGATGTATGACATCCGAGGGTTTCTTAGAAAATAACATAACTTAAATCCATCCATTGCCACCCTTGCTTTGTAACCCATTAAAAAACCCAGGCTTGAATGAGTTATTAAAAAAGAAGCCTCCATATATATGTAATTACATAACATTTGTAATTAACAAAAATACTTGGAAGATCCTTCTAAATATACAGCAAATTACTATTTTTGGTTTATTGTTATATCTCTAGATTAGTAAAACAAGACTATATTTTATCAAATGATATAGAAAAGATTTTTTTCTAATACTTTTTAACATCTAGCGAAATTCTTTGAAAAACCTTTTGAAAAATGAACTTTTAAAAAAAAGATTTTACAGCCCAGAAGTCTACAATATTCACACAAAAATAAAAAAAAAGTTTCCAAATCTGGGCATAAATTATTCTATGGCGGATTAATTTAAAAACAAAATTAAATTGATTCAAGTTCTCCAGGAATGTATCCATTTAAAAATGTAAAAACCTTTTGATTCCATGAGTCATTTCATTGAGAGTTCATGAAATTAAATAAACAGGGTCTTTGCTTGAAAGAATATTCACACTAATTTTGTTTACAAGGTAATCTTTTCATAAATATATACAGTAATCAATGACTGAATAAAGAAAATTTTATTCAATCTTTTTCTATATAATGTTAGAAAAAATTCTTTTAGATTTTTGTATAAAAACGGATGCATCCAAGTGTATTAAATATAATATGAATCTATATAATCTACGTAATTTAATTTTTTTACAAGGTAATCTTTTCATGAATGAATTAAGTAATCAATGAATTAATAAGTCAAATTTTATTCAATCTTTTTCTATATAATGTTAGAAAAAAATTCTTTATCAGATTTTTGTATAAAATCCAGATGCCTATTAAATATAATAGGAATTTATATAATCTACGTAATTTAAATTTTTTATCTCCCATTTTTTTTTACAGATTTCTCAGCTATTTGAAAAATTTTTAAATATTTTATGGATATAGATATTTTGGTGAATTTGAATGGATCATTTCCTTGGTGATCTGAAACGGAGAAAATACAGAAAACAGTATTGCAGATATAAACAGTTCAATTTAAAAAAGACACCAACTGACTCACACTGGATAGAAACGATATTATTGTGACGTGTGTGGCTGTTACTTTTCATTTAACTAAAATTTGAATTGACATATGCGAACACACAGGAGAGAAACCATAATCTTGTGTAGTGTATGACTTCCTTTTAAAAAAGTCTAAAATGAATAGACATATACAAACATATACTGGAGAGAAACCACATTCTTGTGAAGTGTGTGGTTCATCCTTCTCAGTGAAGTCAAGGTTGAACCGACATATGCAAACACACAGAGAAGTGAAACTATATTCTTGTGAGGTGTGTGAATCATCATTTTCAGAGAATTCCTATTTAAAAAGACATATGCGCACACACACTGGAGAGAAACCATATTCTTGTAAGGTGTGTGGATCAGCATTTTCAGAGAACCCATCACTGAAGAGACACATGCGAACACACACTGGAGAAAAACCATATTCATGTGAGGTGTGTGGATCAGCATTTTCACAGAATTCAACTATGAAGAGACACATGCAAACACACACTGGAGAGAAACCATATTCTTGTGAGGTGTGCGGACTAACATTTGCACAGAATTCAGAGTTAAAAAGACACATGCGAACACACACTGGAGAGAAACCATATTCTTGTGAGGTATGTGGATCAGCATTTTCAGAGAATTCACTCCTAATAAAACACATGCGAAAACACACTGGAGAGAAACCATATACGTGCAAAGTGTGTGACTCTTCCTTTTCAGTGAAGTCAAGGTTGAACCAACATATGCAAACACATCCTGGGGAGAAAACATATTCTTGTGAAGTGTGTGGCTCTTCCTTTGCAGTGAACTCACGCTTGGTAAGGCATATGCGAACACATACTGGAGAGAAACTGTATTCTTGTGAAGTGTGTGGATCAGCATTTTTATGGCATTCACGTTTAAAAAGCCACATGCACACACACACTGGAGAGAAACCATATTCTTGTGAGGTATGCGGAATGGCATGTTCACAGAATTCAGATTTAAAAATACACATGCGGACTCACACTGGAGAGAAACCCTATTCTTGTGAGGTGTGCAGACTGGCCTTTTCAAGGAATTCAGATTTAAAAATCCACATGCGAAAACACACTGGAGAAAAACCATATTCGTGTGAGGTGTGTGAATCAGCATTTTCACAGAATTCATCTCTGAAGAGACACATGCGAACACACACTAGAGATAAACAATATTCTTGCTAAGTGAGTGGATTGGCATTTTAAAAGATATTTGCAAATGTAGATACTCATGTAATATTCCCATTTTTTTTTTAAATTTGGAAGTTCAGAAATAAAGAATTTTAAAAAAATCTTTCCAGTGGAACTTTTTATGTTTTAGTAATTTCAAGACTTGAACCCTTATCTTTTCTTACAATGTTTCCACAACTTCTACAGCATTTGTGTGTGCACATGTTACTGGGTCGGCAGAATTCCTGCTGTGGTTAACATTGTGGTGCGTGTACCTCTGCACTACTGGAAATTGGACAATTCTTTGGTAGGCCTTCCAACAATCTTAATGTATAATACTACTAGAGTGAATATATTTTTTAATTAATTCTAATCTAATATGGGTGGTGGTGGCAAATCTGTGTGATTTTTTCTTTTTGCCATTAGGCTCTTGTGAATTTGAACGATTATACCAGGTCCTCCAAATTTGATTGGGTTCTGTGTTAATTTCCATGAGCAAACTTTGCATAGCCTTAAGTACCAAGTTACCACTGTTCTACTGTTTATGGACATTAATTTAGTGCATTTCATAATAGGAATCTCGAGGGACAACAGCAGCATCTGAATACCTACGTTCTGTTTCTCTAGAATACTTCCTTTCAAAATTGTAATTTCCGTTCCTTTATGGACTGGACAGCCCCATTTCACTTCTCCATGTACGGTTTTCACATCTCTCATCTGAGTATCATGGAGGTTGCAGCGAGGAGCTTGATGACGAATAATTTTTTTCTTGTATAAAGTCTCTTGCTGCTTCAAATGTTCGACAATGCCTTGACATTTCATCCAAATCCATGTTGAAATTAAAATGCAATAAAAAGCAACTAAGATGTTAAGATGAAGATAAATAGTAGTATGATAAGTCAAAGTACATGTGATTTTTTTTTACGTGGAATGGACTGAATTTTAAAAGATTAAAGTGTTGATTGTATTAAACTTTAAAATTTAAAACCTCATGTGATGGTGTTGAATAAAAATCCTACCACTTTTTTTGTAAATTGAAAACATTTTTTCAGAATCAAATTAAATTAAAGATTTTTAAAATAATATAAAATAACATTTTTGTAAGGGATTTTTTCATGTATATACGGACTCACAAATTTTAAAAAAGAACTTTCAAGGGGAATAACTTTTATATAATGAACGTTAGACAATTTTTGAAATTTTTTGGCTCTTGTATTACAAGAGTACCCAAACATATTAGAGAGCAAAGATATTCTTGTCCAGTATGTTTTTCTATTTCAAAAAGTAAACACATACTAGAGTGTAACCATATTCCTATAAAGTGTGAGAATACACATATGCAAAAACAAGAAAATATTTTTTTTAAAAATGTTCTTTATTTTCATACTAAATATACTGGCTATGATTGCTTATTCTTTGAAACTTTTTGTATTCTTATGTTTTAAAAATCAGTGTTTATAGTTAAAAAAATGAAAATATTTTATACTTGGAGTGGGAAAAGAACAAATTTATCATCTCAACATAATTAATCATTACTAATTTTCTTTCATTCTAAATTAAATTTAGTTGCTTTTCATCATTAAGTTGAAAGAAAATAATAGTGAAAATTTAGTAATTGTTAACAATGCTTCAACATAATTACTTATTGTGACTAAACTGTGGCCATAAAACATTTAATCTATGATTAATTAAACAACTTTTTCCAGAGTCGCAGATTTTTTCACTTCTTTAAGAAAATATAAATTGCTTAATTTTACAAGATTTAAAAAACATTCAATGACGTAACTTAAGGGAAACTGAATTTAAAAAAATGAGTTTTCTTTCAAATTCTATACAAGTAATTTAATCTTTGTTTGGTGTTAATAAGAGTAATTCTTCTGTATATGTTGTTTTCAAAATTATTCAGTAGTGATGCTTACATTTTGAATGTTAAATAATTTAGGTTTATAATTGTGTTATTACAAATTTCATTCCTAAAATTGAGCATTCATTGGCCAAATGCTATCACACTGAAATGATCTACCACTCTAAAATAAAAATGGTATATTGCTGATTACTCTTTTTCAAAATATGAGATACCTTTGTACATTTTAAACAATTCGTTTCTATATTTTATATCCAATAAAAGATTTAAAGGAAATTTTGAGTTGTATTTTTGATTAGAGAAAAAAATATATTGTCCAAATGTTTTATCCAGTTTTTTCTGATACCTTATGAAATTGAAATCTGTTAGGAACAAGATTAAACTGGAACACACCAACAACTGATTCCAGATTTTTAAGGTAAATATTACAGGAAAATTAAAGTGTCAACATATGAAATTATATGACAAAATTAAGGGTCACAAAATAAATGGAATTTCTGCTTGGATCTGTTTAGTCTACTGGACATAAAATTTGATGACCGACTTCTAAATTGAAAACATTTACAATGTTATTGCTTTGAATTCTGATCAGTTTCATCTACAGATTCCCCTTTAGGTAAAACTTGCCAAAAATGACAATGGCCCACTTCTATAAATATAATAGATTAAAATAGTATTATTTTTTTTAAAATTCCCATGACTTTTTTCCTACCAAAAAAAAACAAAGTTATGACTTTTTTTCCTATGATTTTTTCCAGTCACCTCCCAGTTGTAAAATGACACAATCAGCCCTAAAATTGATGTACCTAGCTGACAAAATGTAAATGTGGATTTTAAGGAAATCTAATTCTCTTTTAAAATCTGTAAAATCTTTTCATTTTTTACACATAACTGTTGGCCATTTTCTTTCAAAAATCAACAAAAAGAAAATTAAGAACAAATTTTAAAATATTCATGTTTTTAAAGAAGAGTGGTGTCATTATCATACTCAGGGTTGGCCCAAGCCTTTATGAGGCTCTAAGCAGAATTTGGTTTGGGGATCTCCAATCACCTTTATTGGGCCCTAAGCAGAATTAGGTTTGGAGGCTCCCACCACTTTTATGGAACCCAAAGCAGAATTTGATTTTTGGGGCTCAACCGACTGGTGGCCATGGGGCCCTAAGCAGTGTAGTTCACTTATGCCCCAGGCTGGCTTTGTATACACTGATTTAACTTGGAAGATGAAAAATGGACATTTGAATGAGAACAATCTACTCCTGAGGTGTAGTTGAGGAATGGTGGGGGGGCTATTTGAAAACAACCTCACCCCGACCCCTAATGGAAGGGGGGGTCAAAAAGCTTCATAAATAGTAGTTCGCCTACAGTATTTCTACTAATATACAATAACACGGATATATTTGTACATAAATGAATTCTTAATCCACTAAATGTTAGAGGAGGTCCCTCAAGTCCCCAAGCCAACTGAGCCCACAAATTTCTAGCTACGTCACTGCCCATGGATTGAATAAAGGGTTTGTTTGGAAATTTACAAACACGAAGATTGTAATGTTTATGTATCTTTTCGTTTATACGTTTCATCTGTATGATTTAATGTAAATAAACTAAGCGACCCGCAATGAACCAAGCCGAAACCAGAGGTAGCCTCGTTTCTGATACCGGAAATGAGGGCTCGCCACTGGGAGCTAAGAACG
Organism: Architeuthis dux; assembly: GCA_006491835.1. Taxonomy (NCBI): domain Eukaryota; kingdom Metazoa; phylum Mollusca; class Cephalopoda; order Oegopsida; family Architeuthidae; genus Architeuthis; species Architeuthis dux. The sequence continues at coordinate 592,017 of VCCN01000987.1, forward strand.
GCCCTTTCCCAGCGAACCTTTATAACAATCAGATGTGTCTTTGTTTCTCTCTTCTTTTCTTACACAGCTAAATACAAAGACGGCAGTCAATGAAATTTACAATAAACTTTTGATTTTTATCATTTCTTGACTATTTTAAAACAATATAAACAAATAACAATGATTCACGTATTTCAGAATGAATAACTATCGAAAGTCCGTGTAGTATAGTAAAGATGGACTAAGGGAGATAATTATGGTGTCCCCAATTAGCCCCCTCTTAGGAATTACGTGACAAGTATGACGGACCAGAGAGAGAGAGAGAGAGACGGGCGCATGGAGACCACCCGGTGTATATCGTTGTGATGTTTATAATACAATAAATAAAACATGAGTTCTTTTGATAATACACAACACTAGCCTGTAACGTTTCCCAGACAAATTATATCCTTGTAAATAAATGATTAAATAAATTATAATCTTCCATTTCATATTGTTATGGTTCACATACTTTTTAATTTCATTTTATTAACATTCTAAAAATGCTTCGTTTAACAAAAATATTAAGTACGAAAAAAGAAATGTTAACTTCTTTTCAAAAGGACACGGTGATTACTCAAAAAGAGTGAAATTTTGCGTAGGGTGGGCCATGGGCGAAGAAAGGTGAAGAATGGGTGATTAAATTTTGACTTTTTCCCCGGCGTAGACGGGTACCTCATCTAGTAAACAACTCTTCTTTTCTTTTCTTTTTTTAGCTGTCTCGTGATTTAGAGTTTTTAACACATTACAATAATTATGTTTCGGACTTAATTTAAAAAATAAATATTTATAGATCTTTCCTCTCATTTTATGAACATAGAATAAATTTACATCGTTCATATTTGCGCGATCCTATATCATTTTACTTTCAATTGCCTCATGATTTTCGAAATCAACAAAATTCACATAAAATGTTGTAAACTGTGGATATTTTAACTCAAGGGACGAAATGTTGTTGAACACCGCTTTTGGAACCTTTTTGTTCCTGTCATAAGTGGAAATATTTTTTCAAAGATAATTTGACGTTTAATCCTGAGTAATCATCTGAAACATTTTCAAATATTTAAAGATAATCCAGGTGAGAATATTTTTTCTCTTTCTTTATTTTGAATTTACCGAATTCTTTTGTTCTTAAATAGAACACAAATAATGAACATTTCAGACATACACATACATGCACATGCAAACACACATTATATAATATATGTATACATCTTTGTTGGACGGGGCCCAGAAGACGGTAGCCATTTTAAATGGCTAAAAGTTGCTAGGTTTTCTCCCAATGATTGGCTTTACAAATGGAAGGGGGTTCTGTTTACAATGTAACTATAATATGTGAACACATACTTTTCGCCATTTTTACGGAAGTACGGGCGAAGGTACGGCTTACATGAGTTATTTCATTCTAAAATTTTAATCCTTCTAATAATTTAAAATTTTTAAGGGTTGCGTTAGGACGCAATGTAGGGAAGGTAGTCATGATTGTAAAGTTTCACAACCTCGCTCATTCGATGTTAAAAAAGGCGCACAAATGAAAACAATTTAGGTTAAATTTATTCAAAGCAATAACAATATAATTTGTCTATTTACTTTTGCTTTTCTTTCATTAATTCTCTTATTTCTTTTATCTGTGTGTGGTTTTTAACATGGAGTGAGCGAGGGTGTGAAACTGTAATTTACATTTGGGACCACCTTCCAATTATAGTTACATTGTAAACATAATACCCCTTCTAAAACCTTCAAAAATTAACTTTTTTTTTCAAAACTGCAAAATTCCCCGGGTACCCCAGGGTCTTATTGATTGGAAACACGAAAAAATACTCATGAAAACATTTTTTTCGATTTTTAAGAGGCCAGAAACTGAGACCCCCTTTCCTTAACAAGTGCTGAGTTGGCTCTAAAGTGGAGGTCTGATTTACAATGTACATATAATGGAAAACTGAAACCTTCATTTGTATCAGTCTTTCTGACAATGGATATTAACATGTTTATACTTTAACATTTTCCTACAAAAATTACAAACCCAATTCCTTTCAAATGCAGACTTAGTTTTTTCGGCAAGGGACATCATATCCCTCAGCAGAATGCTTACCCATCTGCTGTAATTATAGTGGTCAAGGCTGAAGAACAGCCCCAGTAGGTTTGAGAGAGCCTCTACACAGAGGATGAATTTCTTCTCCTGATGTCCTCTGATGAAAATTAGAATCTGTAATTCTCTCTCTATTATAATGTCCCAGAAGAGAAATGTTGGATATGGCTTCATATTGTTTCTTCATTCCTAGAATGTTTGATTCATCTTAGCATGAATATAGGCTTGTTGTTGAAGCTTTGCTAGAGCTAAAGCTGTCAACTGGTGAGAATGCCTAGTTCTTGTAATGTGTGCACACAGCAATAATGCTTGTGCTGAGCCACTTGTTGTTATGCCTGCTTCAGTGATTGCAACAAGGCATTCCACATTCACTTTTCACATGCAATCACAGGTACTTGCTGTGTGTTGAGGAAATGTGTTGTTTTCCTGATGATCTCTGTGCCATGTTTTATCTTCATTTTACATCTGACTCATACAAGATGTGTCCAGAAAGTATCCAGCCATTTTAAATATCCCAAGAACCGGTTATGTGACCTTAATGTAACTAGGCAAACAATCAGAGGGGATCTTACTGCACATGCGTGAACATACTCTCCTGTGGTGTTACTCAGCCAGCAGTGAGACGCCATGTACTGTATGACCATAGCATTCACAATGACCGAGCATGTCCATCCTTCATGTCTTGTTGGGAGGTTTTTGGTTTATAATGACCTTAAAATAACTACCAGAGGTCATAATATTGATGTATATTTTTGTTGAATTACTAGGAGTTCTGGTGTTAGTTTCCTTTGAATTTTATTATTATTTTTGGTATAATTGGTAGTAAAATGTGTTATTAATGACAGGTAGATAGTTTTATTTTAGTATTAAATTCAAGTTTGTAAGCAATTTTGTTTTCCTTTTTAAACATATATAATTCTAACGGAGGCCATTTTGGAAAATGACAGCCATGGCCATAATATAATTGATTTTAGTTGTATCCATTGAAAATATTATTCTTAGATACCTAAGCTATCATCTCTGAAAGTTTGGTAGTTTTGTTCAGCATGTAAGACTTCACCCCTTTTTTTGCACTAAGGTAACATGCTCATTGCAGATGTAGCTTCATCTCACTAAGATCAGTTAGCCCCTGTAAAAAAGATTTATGGTGGCAAGAATATATTGCACCTAGATGGAAAATGTGATGTAGCCAATTCCCCCAGAATAGAGGAATTAAGGACAGTTTAAATCCTTCTTCACATGAGAAAATCTTCAATGCTTCAATATCACCTTTCTTTTCGCTGAAACCAGCCGGGAGGGGGTTCCTCCCCAACTTCGTCAAGACTGACCCTCGTAATTCATGCAGAAATGAAGAGAAAACCATCAGAGTGGGTGTAGTCCGGCAGGAAGACAAATAAATATAAACATTTTTAAAAATTGTGACATCTCACCAGAAGGTTATGTAACGTTACATTGTGAGCAAACTTAGATACATATGTTGCAAAGTATCAGCAGCAGGACTTAATGGAAATGCAAAATATATGCAGGTGGATTTTACAGGTATGTGTGTGTATACATGTGGTGTGTATGTGTGTGTATATACATGCCACAAACACGGTGGCATATATGTGTGTGTATACATGCCACAAACACATCCACTTGCACACATGTAATGAAAAATCTTTTCAGATGTTTAAACTTTTCATGTGTTGATTAGAACATTGTGACTCTTATTTACAAAATGACATATAATACCAAAAATTATCTATATTCAAAGTTTTTAAAAATAGGCCTTAAAACCATAACCAAAAATTAGCTACAGGTTTATACTGTTTTTAGTTCAATATTTTTCTGTCATCAATAAATACTCTGATTATGCCATGATTGATGTCAGTTGAGAAAAAAACGTTTTTTCGTGTATATATAATTTTGCCATAAATCAAATCCATATCTTATAACTTTCAAATTATATATGACTTCTGAGGATTTCTTAGAAAAGGAGATCCATCCATTGCCGCTCTTGCTTTGTAACCCATTAAAAAAACCAGGCTTGAATGAGTTAATAAAAAAGAAGCCTCCATATATGTGTGATTAGATAACATTTGGAAGATCCTTCTAAATATACAGCAAATTACTATTTTTGGTTTATTCTTACATTGCTAGATTAGTAAAACCAGACTTATTTTATCAAATTTCAGTCTTTCAACGGAGCATTGATATAAAAAAGATTTTTTCTAATACTTTTTAAAATCCTTTCAACAAATTAACATTTTTTTAAATTTTACAGACCGTAAGTTTACAACAAACTTTTTTCTGAATCTGGGCACAAATTATTCCATGGCAGTTAATTTT
>VCCN01000987.1:692891-712697 GCA_006491835.1 Architeuthis dux
CCACAAATGCCAACCATTTTCAGCTTCGCATATTAATTTCACGTTCGCCAGATTTGACCGTTCCTTTGATGTCTTTCCTTTGGGGTTATCTAAAAGAAAGAGTTTACGTAAATAAGTCCCCAAACACTCCTGGAAGTGAAGAAGAATATTTGAGAGGAAATAGAGCATTGGAGCCAAATGCACTACGAGCAATCATGGAACATTGCCTAGAAAAGGTTCGACTCTGCAAAGCTGAAAATGGTTGGCATTTGTGGGTTGTTATATTCTACAATTAGTTCAAAGTAATTTCAAAGGTCCAAAATAAATATATCTAAAGGGAAAGTTTCCTTTACCTTTTTATTAAAAAGTTATTCAAGTTTTAAAATGGAAAGTGACTTTTGTGCCACCGTGTATTTGCAGTAAGTTACATCATAAAAGAATCTTTTATGTCTTGAGGATTGACACCAGATGTCAATTACCAGCTGTTTCTCGTACTTAGTTTCGCATCGAAGAACAAACGCACCAGATGTGACTAAGTTTCTGATATAAAATAAATTACAGGTCTAGTTAGTCATTCAATAGGAAACCGTCACGTGACCACTGTCTTTTGGCAGCATACTGTGTTGAGGGTGATCAATTTAAAAATTGGAAAATGAGGAAATCAATGATTAGGTTACTTCTCTTGCCTTTTGTTGGGCTGTGATCACTAAAATAAAATCCGAATTTTCAAAAAACAAATGTGAACACTGCCAGGCTCAAAATAAGGGACCAAACTTACATTGTAAATTGAACCTACCACTAAAAGAACTATTTGGGGGAATTTTGAAAAACAAAAAAACAAACTTCATTCTAGACATAATAAGGGGTAAATGTTTAAAATGTCAGCCCTCTAGCTCAATTGGTGGGGCCTGTATGCGCGATACATACGTACAGTATCGTCCATAAATAAGTACACCCCTACCACTATGTTATATATAGAAAGTTAATTTTCTTATAAACCAAATATAGCAGGATTTTATTATTTCTAGTGGAACATTACACAGTAATAGATATTATCAGGTATTATTTATGACCAAACTCTACAGCATTGAAACTCTGTTGCCAAAAATATGAATATGTTGCCGTCCAAAAACGAAAACATATTTTTTACCACAGAGTTTCAATGCTGCAGAGTTTGGTCATAAATAATACCTGATAATATCTATTTTGATTGTGTAATGTTCCACTAGAAATAATAAAATCCTGCTATGTTTGATTTAGAAGAAACTGATCTTTCTATTAAAAAGTGGTAGCGGTGTACTTATTTATGGGTTGGTCTGGCCGGCTGGCTATGTACAAGCCAGCCGGCCAGACCAACTTAAAAACTGAAGAAACTTATGTTGATGTTGACAGTTTTGGTTGACAGTTTCTAATAGGCAATTGGGAAAAGTAGCAACCAAGTTAATTAAACAAGCATGAGGATATTTGATTGAGATAAAGAAACATGGAAGCAATCGAAGATTGGATATCGAGACGTCAGTCTTTGATGTGTGTCAGCTTTGGAACAGCTGGGTGAAGGGAAATTTGCGTTCAGGCAGTCAACTAAGATATATGTGCGGATCCAGGGTGTCAAACATCTCCTTACTCAGGCAAAATACGATTTAAATTTTTAGACATTTTATAACTAAAAAACCCAAATAATCCCTAGTAATTATACATTAACCTTAAAAACAAAAATGATTATATCCATTGTCTAATTAGACAAAATTGTATCTAACCTACTCGTTCAAAATCCTGGATCCGCCCCTCGATGATCAATTATTTTGGCAGACACGTTGGTCCATGAGGTGGGGGATCTGTACATGATCCCCAACTGTTTACGGCACCTGATATCCTCAATCAACTAAGATAATCAATTCCTTCTTCTTCTTCTTCTTCTTCTTCTTCTTCTTCTTCTTCTTCTTCTTCTTCTTCTTCTTCTGGTTTCATATATTTTGAGGTGGGATGGTAGAGTGGTTATCTGCTGTGTCTGACTATGGGATGATTTATCCTTTCCAAGTTGACTAGACACCACCTTTGTTATGCACTCTGGTGTACCCTTACGCGTGCCACACACGTTTTTATTGGGACACCTTCGAAGTCGGTATCTTACGTCTTCTCCGCCGTTCCTGGTTTCTGTGCTTGGCTAGATGTATGATTTGTGGACGTATTGGCGGGGGGGGATCTCTACATGATTCCCGGTTCGCGGCACCTGGTATTCCCAGACGCTCACCCATCTAGGTACTGACCAGGCTCGATGTTGCTTTACTTTGGTGATCTTATGAGAACCGATGTGTCAAACGTGATTTGACCGTACTATCAATCAATGTTCGATCCATAATAATCATTATCTTAACTCACTTCAGTCAAAATTGAAGTCAGGGAATGGCAAAGTGTTGGTTATTTTAAAAAAAACCATCATAGTTGTAATGATTAAAGAGATAAAATCAAAAAATATGAAATTGTTTCCTTGTTGTGTCTTACAAACTGAGGTGGAAAAACTGGTCCTGGCTTTAATAAACAGGTTCGGAGGGACACTTCCACTGATGACCGTCGAGAAAATGAGAAGAATCTCTCGTGGTGAGTTGTGTTTGTTGCAGCTGATAGCATAGACCTGGGGCAGTGAAAAGCTTGAAGTAGCACCAACTCCAAGTGTGATTCAGGTAAGTTTCGTGATTTTGGGGAAAGTATGATAGTCCTCCAAATGTTCCCATTGTATCGTTCAACCTGGGCATTGCCTCGCGGGTGGTAATATGGATGGTCCAAGCTTGCTGCCTGCGCCCGTGGTTTGTTGAGAAAAAGTAGCCGAATCTATTGCATGAGAATTCGGCCTTCTTGTGGAGGGTAAATATTTTGTGGCGCGCCGGCGTGAATGCACTATATTTCTCCATAATACTGGTGGTAAAAAGGTGGGTTGAAATTGACTCCATTTGGTTAGCGATCAATGGATGGAAAAGGAATTAACAACGAGAGACGGACGAAAAACAAACGGCAATTTAGAAAGAGGCATTTTTATTTATTTATTTATTTAAGGGTTGACATTTAGTTTGTGTGCGTGTGTGCATATTTAATAGTCCATTCTCTGAGTGTGTGTGTGTGTGTGTGTGTGTGTGTGTGTGAATATGTAAGAGTCCTTTGTTCGGGTCTATTTGTTTTGCGTATGAAATAGTTCACAGTGATATTAAAAATGTGTTTGTAAAAGGGGATTTGTTTTGTGTATCAAAGAGTTCACAGATATAATAAAAATGTATGTAAAAGGGGATTTGTGTTGTGTATGCAAGAGTTCACAGATATAATAAAGATGTATGTAAAAGGGGATTTGTGTTGTGTATGCAAGAGTTCACAGATATAATAAAGATCCGTTTCGACGACTGGAGAAAAAGGAGGCTGATTCAAATCTCGCGCATGTCACATGATTAATTGCTGGTCCCTCATTGGCCGCTGCTACGTGAGGACGCGAAGGTTACGAGGCCGTATGTGGAATTAGGGAACCAACCCTTAATCACGGGGGACAACTCCGCTTCGACCCGCCACAGTAAGGGGTCGTCTTCTTAGAGGTGACCCCATGCAGCAAGAAGTATTCTTCCTCTGTCTGAATGGATATAATTAGGTGCACCACATGAAGAGAATATCAATTCCAAACACTGAATGACAGTCTTGGATGCAGTATCTTTGCATGGAATTGCAAATGGGAACCGTGAAATTTCATCTCTTGCTAAACATAGATATTTATTGTTTAGTGGACCCTTGAAATCCACGTCTAAATGCTTAGATCTATGGAGGATTAGAGATGGGCGCCATCTTGTTTATAGAGGGATATTTGTTTATCGTGGCCGCTGTGAGGAAATGGACGCCCTACTTTATGGGTTTAGGAAGTTCTCCATATTATAAGATTGGTTAAGGATGAGACGGTCATATTTTTATATTAAAACAGAGCCCGCGTGTATATAGAAATGATTTCGATATATACTCGGCCTGTCGTAGAGGGGTTTAACAACAACATGGTAAATAAACATAAAAAAGACAACCTTTAAATAAACCAAACGTTTATTCATTTAACGAACAAAGAAGGTGAATATGTGAGAGTGTTCATTCATTAAACGAACAAGAAAAATATGTATTTGTTAAAGTATGTGTATGCGAGAATGTTCATTACATTTTCGTGTTGGTTTTGGTGACGGTGAAAATGAAATGGATAAATGTTCTTTTAAAAGTTCATGTAGATGTCGGTGTAAATGCGTAGTTCAATCGAATAGGGTTACTTACATTTTGCTTGTGATAAGCTCTGGCCCTGTCCAGAGCCACATATGTTTATACACGTGCTCGGACAGGCAGAGTGATAAAAAAAAGATGTCTTACTCATTAGGCGTCCTGTGACCGAGAGAGAGAGAGAGAGAGAGAGAGAGAGAGAGAGAGAGAGATTCAAAGTTGGTGCTCGTCACGTGACGGCTTCCGGGTTTCTCATTGGATGGCTAGACACGGGACGTGGATCTGATTGGATGAGCTCCAATCCAGCACTGGAGAGCTCCAATCTACGTGAGACAACCGTTACTTTTAATCAACCATAGCTGTCTTCGTTTATTTGGTTTAATTCTGATCACCACAGATCTTGAGTAGCCTTAATACGCTTACCACGAGGCAATTGATCAAACCGTAGTTTCAGTTCAGCACATTCCCGACAAGATGAACACAAAGTTCCTTTACCTCGTCCGTAGAAATGGCATGTTTATAGATCTCACATAGTGCAAGGGTCGAGTTTTTCAGGGCGGCACAATCCATCGGGAAATTTCTTGAGAGATGGTGAAAAGCTAACATTACAATAGGCATGACTCAGTGTATCAGAAACAACATTGTAACGTCCCGGGTGATTGAGAATATCATAAAAATTAGCCAACTCCAACCGCCAACTCTGGATTCTATCATTTTCAATCTTGGGCTTTTTACGATTATCGATCATGAAAGCTAGGGATCTTTGATCTGTCACGATGGTGAATTGCTGACTAGAAAATCAGATCCTTTCCTCACCGCCTCAATCACAGCGGTAGCCTCTTTTTCACAGCAACATCAGAGGCATCACATTCTATCACATATGGCTTGGAGTTATCAGAACATAGTAATGCAGAATTCATGAGCAGATGTTTTAAACTATTCAATGCTTCACAAGAGTTGGTATTAAGCGGAAAACCTATTTCCTTGATTTAGGGGCTGGGCACGATCTGGGAAATGAGGAATCCAGTTTGTGTAATATGTGTAGCGGACGCATACGTATTTTTTTTTTTGCACTTACGTACTACGGTCAGCAAGTGGAAAGCACTTGATTAAATTTTCCTTTGGAACAATCCAGATCTTTACTCCGAGAAATAAAGTTATCTTGTTTGCTTTTAGATAACCAACTTTTTGTAATATGAAAACCCGTACTGGACTAGAAACTTAATATTCTTTGTAGACAATAAGTCTGGCAAACCCATGTATTCTTGTCACCTTACATTTCATCTTGGAAATTTGACGTTAGCCATTTCTTCGGACGATATTTCGAGCGGCCTCACACCTTCCACTCACCCATTACTATAAGAAGACAAGCGCGATTTGATTCTGGGTCAATTCACATTCTCTGCTAGTTGAATTCACGTCAGAATGGTCCAAGATCATATGCGTTGTGTCAATGTCACTTTAATCATTACACATTTTTACAAAGGAACACTTTTTCAACTTTACACCTTCCGACACCTTTTCCGGAACAATTTTTATTATTACTGAAAGAGAATTCTTTTGGAAACTATCAATTACGTAGAATTACTACGGATATATTCTTTCTTCAATTGAATGTAGTTACCCATTAAAACCATATTCATTTTATAGTATCTGAAACCTCGTTATTCTTTTTTACACTCTGTAGATCACTTTCTTTCAGTTCTTATTACCAAGGAAAAGGAGAGAACCAAACTGTGTTCTTGCCACGCACGCCAAACTCAATCTTTCTTTCCCCCAGCTGTTAGCTGATACTACAAGCAGTATCAACGTACTGGCGTCGTCATCATCATCATCACACTAACAGGTCTCAAAGGGAAGATTTTCATTTGGTATCTACAATTTTCTTTTGAATTTCTTAAAAGGTTTATGTGCGATTAGTTTGAGGATTTAACGGAGTCAGAATCAATAATAATTAACCTGAACTAATCAACATCATAACATATGCAAAGATCGAGAAGTGAAAGCAACCTAGATTTGTCTGGACAAATCAATCCATCAATGATTTCATAACCAAGCACCGATATGTTGTTGACTGGAAGTATATATTTTGTCTCATTTAAACTGAGGTGTCGTCGTTAAGCAGCTTTGAGGAATATTTTCATGCATTTACCATGTTCTTCTTGGTCTCTTCCTGCAATTTGGTCACTCATCTTGTAAGATGGTACCTGGAAGAAATACTATCATAATTTGAAGATAATACCCAATTCATCTGGAAGCATATTTATTAGTTTTGGGGCGTGTGATGTCCTGCCAGGCTGCGGAAGGGAGCAAATACCACAAGTTACTTCCCTTGCCACAAACCCCTAAAACGGAAGTGTGTCCCCGGTCATGCGCCAGGAAAACCGGGGAAAATAAAGAAGACCGTTCGGAAGCGAAAACACAACAGTTCTCTCGCTGACGGCGATCAGTAAACATCACTATTTGTCTTTGTCCTTTGTTCCTTTGCTTCATCCTTTTTCCCTTTCAGTGAGACTCCCACGAGCTGGGAGACATTACAGGGCGGTGTTAGATACTCAATAAATAACACTAAAAGTTATGTTCTATAAAATGAGATTATTTTCCGGCAGATGAACAGGTGATTAAAATACAAACAGGAATATATATGGGTACTCTTTTTATTAATATTTCCGACCGGAAAGGTAGGTGGCTGTGTAAAAGGGACGTTCTCATAGAGGGTTATAAGCCATATAATATATTGTCGTATCAAGGTTAGTTGCACCTAGTTTACTATGGCCTATCGTTTGTTTAAGTGTTTCAGTTTAAATATACATTTTAATTGAATTGGCTGAGTAACATATTTAAGATCAACCTATTATGTTTTTGTTTTTTTAATTTTCTAAGTGTGTAAAGTTTATATTTAAATGGTGTTGCTTAGTAATGTTGCTCCAAACAAATTCCTCTTGCAAGACGATCCATGGGGAAAAGTTATAGGAACGCTAATCAAAGAAATTCAAAAGATTATTATTAAACAAGACTAGTTAATACAGACTGATTCAATAATCTTCCAAACGCATTTTGAATTTTTTTTTTAAACTCTGGCACGTGTCTTCATCGTGTTTTCTTAGAAAATAATTTCTAACTTACATTTCCTTTTTAAAATCTAGACGCACACTCAAAACTTGTTCAAAACTAGTACAAATTGTATGTTGCAAATGGCGTGACAGGCTAAAATATATCCGTCTATACGAATGCTACACAAACTCATCTAATAAAGTAGAATGTTGCAAATTTCACATTCTACGTATATATTAGTTCGAAACGGGGATGAATTATCTTTTCACTGTGTTTTTAACAAAGAGCGGTGTGTTGTAATTAGATGTTATTGTTGGTGTCCTTTGAGGGTTAAAGTGTGGTGTTTTTGGATGGTTTACTTTGTTATTAAGGTCATTGTGGATAGCATTACAAGACGTAATATTCAGTTGTCCCCATGGGATTCTAGTGTCAATGTGATGTTGTTAGATGTGTTTCTTTATATATTCCATATGATAGTGAATTTTGCATCCTTGGTGAAGTTCTGCTAATCGAAAATGTTGTTTGACAGGGAGCAGTTTATTATAGTTTAGTGATTTTATTCTGTCTGTAATTATTTAATCTATAATTGAAAGGTCATTCTCATTTTCCAACATATTGTTTTGAGAAATGTGTGCATTCTAGAAGATAATGGTTTTGCTTGTGAAGTTAGATTTGTGATAGATTTTAAAAGTCCTATTTGTTATACAGCTAGTAAATGAATAAGTGAATTTGAAGTGGTTGCAGCAGTGTGTTTTTATCATTGAATATTTGGCAAAATCTAATTGTTTTCATAGTGGGCTTTATATGGATAACTTTGTTATTATTATTTCTTTAAGATTCTTTGGTCAACAATAGGCGAGCACACCTGGCTCTTGAAAAGTACCTGCTAACGCGGGTTTTAGCTTCAGGATTTCCCAGCGGTTCTTAAATATTTTAGCTAATGCGGGACGGGTTTTTGTTAAATGTTGTTATGAGAGGTACGATTTGATTTCTCTTTTTTTGTTAATTTATCTCTTGGGACGGTGATCACTCTGTTAACCTGATTTTTAATTAAATTATGACAGTAGCCACGTGCTATGAATTGTTGTTTAAGTTTGTTGCTATAATTATATAAATCGTTATTATCAGAACAGATCCTTCTTAGTCTTAGAATTTGTGAGTAGGGTCGGCTTTTTATTTTTAGATGTTTAGGGTGAGAGGAAGCAAAATGGAGATAATTATGGGTATCAGTGGGCTTTGTGTATAATGTTGTTTGTAATTGTCTAACAAACATTAGTCCTTATCATTTTTACACTTGAATTGTATCAAAGTGTACAGCCACAAACATCTTAATAGTATATTTTTATTTTTAAAAACATTTCCATTATTATTATAACACTCTGGGTTGATGTACATTTCAACTGCTAAAACAAACATTTTAAAGTTCCTAATAAAATAAGATCCACGGCTTCAAATATGAGTTTTTATGGTTCCTCTCTAATATGATGAACCAAAAAGGAATGTATGTCACAATAATATAGTTTCTCAGGAATATGCAATTATACATTTTGTTCCATATATGACTTCTGTAAAAAGGAACATTTTTATGTCTAAAATAAACTATTCTGTATAAATGTTTGTTTCAAGAAAACATAACATAAATCTTGAAGGACTTTATAAGGGCTGTACCAAGAGGAAAGGGACATCTCATTAGTCACGATGCTTGTCCATGACTCATCCAATTGGTAAAAATCAGGAATTAATTAGAATGCATCTTGGTCTCCAGAACTGCTAGATTCGTGGCTGCAAATGAATCAAGAAAAACTCTATCTAAAACATCCCAGCAAAACTGTTTTCATCATATCAGAATCTTCATTCAACCTTGTTACTTTTTTTTTGTTACTGAATGAAAGAAAGCCAGTCAAAATAATTGCAATGGAAAATTTACATAGTTTAAAATACAGTCCTTTCCTATTAACATTAAAGTGCATATTTTCTCTGCTGATTTAAAGTAAAATAGAGAATAATTTTCTTGTAACATGTTTTTCTATGTGTCTTTCGAAAGTTGATCCACACATTCACAGAAATAGGGTTTCTCTTCTTAGTGTGTGATTTTATGTTTTCATATTAGAACACCCTCTAGAAGGCAATCCACACACTTTATTAAAAGATTGTGTTTGCATGTCAGTTTTTAAATTGAGTCATGGGAAAAAGGTAATCCATATAATTTGCTTGATATGGGTTATTCTTTATTGTATATTCACATGTGTACTATTATAGGAATTAGAGTGAAAATGCTAAGCAACACAATTTACAAGAACATGGTTCCCCCTCACTATGTTTACATGTGACTTTGAAAGTTTTGTTTCTCTCCAGTGTGTGTTTGCATGTGTGACTTCAAACCTGACTTATATGAAAATGCTGATGCACACACTTGACAAGAGAAGGGTTTCTCTCCAGTGTGTATGCGCATGTGTTGCTTCAAAGCTGAACTCTGTAAAAATGCATATCCACACACTTGACAAGAGAAGGGTTTCTCTCCAGTGTGTGTACGCATGTGTGTGTTCAAATCTGATTTGCTTGAAAATAATGATCCACATACTTGACAAGAGAATGGTTTCTCTCCAGTGTGTGTGTGCATGTGTGTCTTCAAAACTGACTTATATGAAAATGCTGACCCACACACTTGACAAGAGAAGGGTTTCTCTGTAGTGTGTGTACGCATGTGTCGCTTCAAAGTTGAACTCTGTGAAAATGCTGATCCACACACTACACAAGAGAATAGTTTCACCCCAGTGTGTGTTTGCATGTGGGTCTTCAAAACTGACTTATATGAAAATGCTGATCCACACACTTGACAAGAGTATGATTTCTCTCCTGTGTGTGTTCGCATGTGTATCTTCAAGGATGAACTTATTGAGAATGCTGACCCACACACTTGACAAGAGAAGGGTTTCTCTCCAGTGTGTGTACACATGTGTCGCTTCAAATTGAAACTCTGTGAAAATGCTGATCCACACACTCCACAAGAGAATGGTTTCCCCCCAGTGTGTGTTTGCATGTGCTTTTTCAAAAGGGATTTATGTGCAAATGTTGATCTACTCACTTGACAAGAGAAATGTTTCTCTCCTCTGTGGGTTCGCATGTGTATCTTCAAAGAGGTATTCTCTGAAAATGCAGATCCACACACTTGACAAGAGTGAAGTTTCTTTCCAGTGTGTGTTTCCATGTGTCTCTTCAAGGATGAACTTATTGAAAATGCTGACCCACACACTTGACAAGAGTAAGGTTTCTTCACAATGTTTGTTCGCATGTGCTTTTTCAAATGGAATTCTGTGAAAATACTGATCCACACATTCGACAAGAGAAATGTTTCTCCCCACTGCGTGTTCAAATGTCTCTTCAAAGAGGAACTTTTTTAAATGCTGATTGACACACTAGTGCATTTTTGCATGTATTTTTCAAATTGCAATTCTCTGACAATGCTAATCCACACACTTGACAAGAGAAAGGTTTCTCTCCGGTGTGTTCACATTTGATTTTAACTTGAATTCTCTGAATATGCTAAACCATACACTTGACAAAATATTTTTTCTTAAGTGTGTGTTTGGATGTGTATCTTCAAAGCTTAACCCTGAAAATGCTGATTTACACACTTGACAAAAGGATTTGTCTTCAGTTTTCATGTGTTTTTCTCTCTAGTGTGTTTTTGCATGTGCTTTTTAAAATCTGAATCATTTTAATATGCTGATCCACAGATTTTGAAAAAATGGTTTCTCTCCTGACTGTGTCAGCATGTGAATTCAGAGAAAATGCTAATACAGACTTTGCAAGAGTATGGTTTCTTTTTGTGTTTGCATGGGATGTTTTAATATGCTTTTAAATGCGAAAACGCATAGTCACACAATTTACAAAAATATGTGTAAATGTTTTCTCATCTTCAACATCGAATCCATAATTAGTTTCTTTATGGCCATCAATTTTCACTGCAATATCTGTGAATAAAAAAAGTATTATTTAAGAAAATACTAAACCCATGCATTATTTGCAATTTTATATTCATTATCTCACATTTCATGTTCAATTACTAAATAGAATTGAAATCCTGTTGTTCTTGGAGCAACAATACTTAAATTAAGTCATTTAGAGACTTACATTTTTACATTTCTACAAGTTTAGTTAATCAGAAACCAGACACTTCATTACTCATTAAAAAATAATGAAGAAAATTGTTTACGTTTTAACATTTAACCAACAAAACAAGTGCAATTCTACCAGACCATTTTTCATCTTAAAAACAAAAAGATTGAAACAGAAATAACTATTCATCTTTACATCTTAAATTTAAGAAAAGTCTAACAGATTCATTAGAAATGTATTTTATCCGAATTTAGATAAGATGTTGATTTTCTTTCCTGAGTTGCTGTGTACATAAGTAGAAAAAGTTTTGAAAATTATTTTGCTGAAAGAAAACATGTAGAGAATGAAAAACAGGTGTACAAAATATATTTCTGTTAAAACAGAGAATATTTTTGCTTTTTGCAATGTATAAGAAGATTTAAGAGACAAGTGTTGAGAAATTTATTGAAAAAAAGATGAGGACGTTTTTATGTGAGGGTTTATAATTGTGGTAACACCAGTTTGAGCGCAGTAGTGAATAATTTTTTTATACTAATTGTATAAGTGAGACTTAAAAAATTTCATGAAAATGAAAAATAAAAATGGGTTCAAAATGATTTGGAAAGTATTTAATTTTATTGTAATGAATGCCAAGATTATTATTTAAGGAAAAGAGAATCAGTCAATTATTGTTTTCAAAACATTAAAAATTTGATTTAACTTTCTCTCTATGAAAAGACTTATCCAATTGACTTAAAGTGTCAGAGGAAAAAGTTCATTTCATTTTTGGCAAATAATATTTTTCTGATGGTATCAAAACTGTTTAATAGAAGATAAATCAAAACAATTCAAAATCATCAGCAGTTTTCAAAAAGGAATCTCCTAATTCCAGGTGATTTTCAGATGATGATAAAATATTTAATATTATTAAAATGATGAATAAAGATAAAATATTATTAAAATGATGAATAAGATATATTGTAAATAGAATGCCAGCCCTAAAACCTAAAACAATTAATTTTTCTCATAACTGATAAATAGTTTAGCAATATACTTACATTGTCAACCCACCACTTTAGAGCTTCATTTGCTTCAAATTTAAAACTCAATTTTTCTCAGAAAGGTAAAATCTTCGGAAGAAATCAAGAAGATTTGATTAAGTCGAATATTCTAAAACAATAGAAAAAAAAGATTATTCTGCTAGTAATTTTTGGTACTTTCAATCCATAAGACCTTACTTATGGACTACTATATAACTCTAATGTAAAACTGGGCACCTACTTTCCACAATTTTCACAGAATAAATCTTTGAAGTATGCGGTTCATAAACTTCCGTTAAAGATGTTGGAAAGATGTGAACACTGAAAAAGAAAGACTATATCATTTTCTGCTAACGTCTGCTAGTATATGCAGGCATCCTAATAGGTAAATAAAGAAACCAATGTTGTGTACCTATGTTAGAAAAAAGTATGTCTTATTTATTTTCAGAATAAATATCTACTTTGTTCCATAAGTCTGTTGCATTTTAGGTTTTTTTCCATTTATTTTTTATCGTTTTCATTTTGTGTTGAGGGAAGTAAACGCATACTTTGAGGCCATATTTCTGTAAAAATGGCAGAAAGTATTTGCCCAGTTTCCTATTACAGTTATATTGTAAATAGAAACCCCCTTGTAGAACCTGAAAAAATTATTTTTTCCCCAAATTGACAAATTGGCTGATGTAAGTAAGATATTATGGATTGAAAGCACAAAACATTACGAGTAAAATACTTTTTTCTCCGATTTTCAAATATTCACTGAATCAAATCTTAACTGAAATGAAGGTCATGTTCAGTCGAAACAGATCCAGTAGTGGAAAAATACATTTTCCTGCAAATATAGTGTAAACATGGATACAAAATGAGGGCCCAGTTTAGCACTATACTTACATTGTAAATCGAACATCCACTGTCAGAAAGACAGATACAAATAGGGGTTCAGTTTTTCAATATAAGTACATTGTAAATCATTCACACACTTTATATTAGTGCCAATTGACTAACTTCCAATTTAAAGTTACATTTTCTGATTTTTTTGTCAAAAATGAAAAATTCCCAGAAGAAATGAAGGTCAGTTTCAGTCAATTTTTTCAAAGCAGATCCAACTACATAAGAAAATACATTTGTTTGCTAAACAGAATTTTAAGCAAATGGGGAGAAAGTGATTCTTCAACTTATCTCTCAGATGTGAAATTAGATAAAACAAAACAATGACCAAAATGGTAAAAGTAGGCTTGATAATTAATTACTTCTTTTTCGAATTCCCCAGTCAATTCAGTCAATCTACACGATTTCTGTATTGTTTGTCCAATTTATACACAACAATATGGAATTGAAAAGAATGACATCAATAAGGAATGATTCAAAGAAACAAAAAAGAAAAACATATTCAATTTTGTTGTAGAAAATATGTCATCTGACAACAAAGGAAATTGCTAAAAAGTGTTGAACATCATTTTGTCCCTTTTGTTAAAATATTCAGTTATATTGGTAATAGAATAGTTTAGCCTTTAATTAATTTTGTTGCAGAAAATATTTTGTCTGATTGTAGAACAAAGGAAATCGCTAAAAAGTGTTGAACATCATTTCGTCCCTTTTGATAAAATATCCACAAAGTTTTATTGGTAATAGAATAGTTTAGCCTAGAATTAATTTATTTTCTAATGAATTAATTTATATAAATCAAACTATTTATTTGTTAGTTGTAATGTCACATGCATTCATCCTGACAGCGTAAAAATAGAAACAAAAAACACACTCATCCAAAAGTAATTAACTGGGGGAGTCAGGAATTGCATTGACAATCTTTACTGCCGTCAATATATTTTCGTTGCTTTTCACTCCTTAATTTACTAACCCAATCTATGTGCTCAAGTAAA
Source organism: Architeuthis dux (assembly GCA_006491835.1). Lineage (NCBI taxonomy): Eukaryota > Metazoa > Mollusca > Cephalopoda > Oegopsida > Architeuthidae > Architeuthis > Architeuthis dux. Next base: position 707,167 of record VCCN01000987.1, read on the forward strand.
GTCGAACTGCTAAAATAAGTAAATAAATTTTCCTATATGTAACGGCAAGGTAACACTAATGGCCTGGAAGTTGCAATCATTCAGAATTCAATGGTTGTTTGAGGCCAACACACAAATACAGAAAAATTAGCATATGTGTCGCTACGGTTAGGTATATATACAAAGAAAACCACTCAGCAGTTTACAACCGTTCATCTACAGCAGTTGTCTTCAAACTTTAGCTACTCATAGGGCCCTTTTCAATAATTAAATTTTCTCGAGAACCCCTTCAAAAAACAATTTTCCCTTCTACATATATATATATTTACATATGTAACTATTGGATTTGGGCCTTGTTTATGGAATTATCTGAATGTGCATAAACCCAAATGTATAAGCAGTAAAGGAATCATTTATGTAATGAAAGATTATTAAGTATATTGCAAAAAGGTCACTTTCTTTTGCGGAACCCCTGTAGCACAGTCTCTGCCTGTCTGCCGACAAAATCTTTTTCTTTTTACATGATAAAGAGGTTCTCAGACTTTTCGGCGAATAATAAAACATTGGTACACATATTTCAGAATGAATAACTATGGAAAGTCTGTAATATTTCACAGATAAATTGTAATCTTGTAAATAATTAGGTATGAACAAAATGAAAAGAAATTTCAAGCATGTAAGCAACACCTGATTTTCAAAATGGATGGTAGACAATGCAGTACATTTGACCTCTATCCGAGTTATCTTTGATTCCCAATGCACATGGTTGTTTTGAAAATCCACAATGTATCTTTGATTACAATAATGTCGATTTCGTTTTCATACGTAGTAGCAAACTTTTGTTCATAATTATCTTCATCAATTAGATATCTGAATATTATCATATATCCATCAATTAAATAGTGCACTTTTTACAATAGGGGTGTTTTCCAGCGATCTAAATGTTGTGCTCTAAAAACGTTGTTTCCACTTCACTCGAGCCAATAAAGGTAGATCAACAGTCATCTGGTTATTGAAGAATATCTTAGAGAGGCATACACCCATCTAAATAATACCAACTTTTACAAAGAACTCCCCTAGGGACCCTTTAAGGACTACCAGAATATCATAATTAACTCTCTAGAAGAAATGCACCAAAATAATTTAATCGACAAAAAAACATCTGATACACTTAAACCCACTAACAGGAAACCCACATGATTCTATCAACTCCCTAAAATACATAAATAATATAATCCAGGTAGACCAGTAATTCCTTCAACTAACTGCCAAACTAAAATATGTAAATATGCTGACCACTACATAGAACCTATAGCTATGCAAGTAAAGTCCTACATACAAGATACCACAGACCTCCTAAATAAAATCAAACACATTAATACAATAACCGAAAATGCTATTTTAATCACCATGCATGTCAAATCCCTATACTCTAATATTCAACACAACAAAGGAATTTTAGCCCTTAAAGAAAGCCTAGATAATAGACTAATAAAAGAACCGAAAACAGAAATTATTACTACTCTCATGCACCACATACTCTCTCTAAATAGCTTCAACTTTAATAATGGACACTTCCTCCAGATTAAAGGCTGTGCAATGGGCAGAATCATAGCATCATCACCGAGATTAAGAACAACTGACCCTTCTAAATTAGATATATAGATGACATTCTCTTTATATACACAGGTGGAGAAGCAAAACTAGATAATGTCCTTAAATTCTAGATAAGACTCTATTAAATTCAATTATGAAAATAAATCAGAATCCATCGCCTTCTTAGATACCTTAATATACATAGATAATAATAGACACCTCCAAACAACATTATATACAAAACCCATCAATACCCAGAAAGCCTAGACTAATAAAAGAACCGAAAACAGAAATTATTCCTACTCTCATGCACCACAACTTTAATAATAGACACTTCCTCCAGATTAAAGGGTATGCTATGGGCAGAATCGTAGCACCATCTTATGCTATTATTTTCATGGGTAAATTTGAAGAAACTCACAACTACACCGAGATTAAGAACAACTGCCCCATCTAAATTAGATATATAGATGACATTCTTTTTATATACAGAGGTGGAGAAGCAAAACTAGATAACTTCCTTAAATTCTAGGCAAGAATCTATTAAATTCAATTGTGAAAAAAAAATCAGAATCCATCGCCTTCTTAGATATCCTAATATACATAGATAATAATAGACACCTCCAAACAACATTATATACAAAACCCACCAATACCCATAATTATCTACACTCCAAATTGGCTCACTCTAAACACCTTAAGGAAAACTTACCATATTCACAAACACTTAGAATTAAAAGGATCTGCTCTGAGATAATGAACTCAAGAAACATAATAATCACTTTACACAATACTTCACTACACGTGAATACCCTCACACCCTGATAGAAAATTAAATCAAAAGAGCAATTGCAATCCCCAGAGATGACACCTTAAAATTAACTAATAAAACAAACCTAAACACATACCCCTTATATTATAACTACATTCCATGATACAACCCCACCCACTATCACAAATAATTAAAAACAGATGGGACATCCTAACATTGAAAACAGAATTTAGAGAAATCTTCCAGGAGCCCAGCATACTTTCCTACTGTAGACCACAGAATATTAACAATATAATAAGCTGCAACACAATAATAGATATTAAAATCTCCCAAAAACTATCAAATTCTGCCAACCATGTAGCAGTAAAAAGAACCTATGCTGTAACCACCTCAAACACACTAATTCCTTCACTAGCTCCATCACCAAAAAAACCTTCAATATTTACCACAGTTCTAACTGTAAAAGTAAAAATGTTATCTACCTCCTTGAATGCAAACAATGCTCATTTACAATACATAGGAAAATCCAAATGGCCGTTTAATATCAGACTCATCAATTACAGACATAGAATTAAATCTACCAATCTTATCAATTTACACCCAGTAGAACAACACTTTTGCCTACCTAACCACAACTTTAGCAATGATGCAAAATTCACCATTATTGAAAGGATAGCAATGATTACACCTATTAAGGCTACAAAAATCCTTCAACCTCATGAGAATATGTGGATTACAGGCCTACAAACCCTTTCTCCTAAGGGACTAAATATTAAATTAAACAATCCAAATAATATCTAACTCCAGCTCATAAGATAACCACCATTAAAACTCACCATAACTCAATAGATTCCATAAAACCCACACACAAATAGACATACTACCCCCAGCTTAAAACCTAACCCACACATAATCATAAACCCATTGCAAGATCTTACATTACTATCCGAAATACCTAAAAACATTTTTTTAAATAATCTGAATGAAACCTCACCCACACAAACCGGAATAAAAAAATTTTAAAATGGGAGATTAAAACTAAGTTAACTCAACTCACTTTTAAACAGATATAAATCTATACTCTAGTTTGTAATATCCAAACTCCAAAACCAATGTGAGAACCATAGATATTTGGTACAATTCCGAATAATTAAACTCTTCATGATAATACATGGTACTTTAATGTTTCTAGGTTTTAACTTATTAATCTTCTCAAGTTTTAATTCTATTTTCTTGAATCTTCTTGGATTTTTACTATTCTAACCCATCAACGCTACAGAATTCCTAGATAAATTCATGATATATAAATATCTTCTTAATTGTCCTTCTAAAATAATATTCTACCAATAGCTACCTAACTGGTCTTATTTTAACCTGATTGGCTTCTACTGCTAACACTACAAATGTGGTTACTTACTACTACTGCTTATTCCACATACACAATACAAAAATGTCACAACTTGCACACACATATGCAGACACATGACAATCACATACTACATACACACACAGAAAATATATGCATGCCACATACACACACACACAAACATACCAGACACACACATATATATACTCATATGTATGCACACATACCACGTACACATGTTACATACTCACATGCACCCATCTGGTATAATGCAAATGGGTGTAATTCCAAAAGGGTCAATTTATACATATATACCCACATGATACATACTCAAATATACAAGTTCACTAATTATAAGCACATAGAGACACTTACCACATACGAACATTATACATACTCACATGTGTAGCACATGTGTTTGTGAAATGTGTGCATGTTTGTAGATAGTATTTATCTGTGTGCATATGTGACATGTGTGTGTGAACATTTGAGTATGTAGCATGTGTGTATATATGTATACATTGGAGCTTTTTGCCTTAGACCAAATGTGTATGTGTGTGTGTATATGGCATGTGTGCATAAATATGAGCATATGTATGCATATACATATGCATATGTGGCATATGTGTATGTGTGGTATGTGTGTATGTAGTATGTAGTATGTAGTATGTGTTTGGCATGTATCTGTATGTAATGTGTGTGTTGTATATATATATGCATATATGGCATTTGTCTGCATATATGGCATGTGTGTTCAAGTGAGTATCTATCATGTGTGTATGTGTAATGTGTGTAAACAGTGGCATGGGGCAATAAAGTTTTTATTTTTCTCATTTATTTCCATCAGATTAAGTATTGTAACCCATTATTATTAATCTTTTTGCATGTGTGTATGTGTGTATGTGACATGTGTCTGTATGTGTATGCATATGTGGCATGTGTGTGCAAGTATAAATGCAAGTATGTGGCATGTGTGTGCAAGTATAAATGCAAGTATGTAGTATGTGTGAATTTGGTATGTGCATATACAATATGTGGGTAGGTTTATGTGTATATGTCTACATGTGTACGTATGTGGCGTGTGTGTACGTAGTATGTGTGTGCATGTATGTATGTGTGTATGCAGTATGTCTGTGTGGCATGTGTCTGCATATAGATCATGTGTGCACATATGTGACATGTGTGTACACATGTGTGTGCATGTGTACATGTTAGTATGTTGTGTGTGTGTATATATATATATACATGTATCAGATAAAGAAAGTACAGAGTATGACAGGGTAGATAAATCGAAATTAATACATTCCTTAAAAAAATGGATTATGTCCCCTCCATCGACCATAGTATCGAAATATAAACAGAGAATGGTTTGATTATCGACAGCCGATAAAAATATCGATCAATTCCATTGAAGGTTGCCAATAGATAGTTTTAGAAATTCATTTTTCATTTTTTTTAAGCAAAATGTATGACATTTTTAGATAGATAGATTTTTAATTGACCGATGATAAAACTAAGTACTTTCGCTAAAATTATCTGGATTTGAAAATAACTTATTTTTTAAAAAATATCCGTAGTTAAAAAAACTACGGATATTTTAAAAACTTTAGATTAATGTTTTTGCTGAATGTAGAAAACATTGAATGTATAACAGTCAAAATGTATGTTATAATTAATGAAAATGTTGTTTTTTTGTTCAGACAAAAATTTGGGCTATTTTATTTCTAGAAAATCAGTTAAAAAATCGAGAGTGGAAATTTTCAAATTTTGATTGGATTTTTAAAATCAGGTATCGATTTTCTGGTGAAAAGTTTTGTC
>VCCN01000987.1:738515-749423 GCA_006491835.1 Architeuthis dux
ATAGGCTCCCAAACGCATTTTGAATTTTAAAAAAGCCTGGCACGTGTCTTCATCGTATTTTCTTAGAAAATAATTTCTAACTTACATTTCCTTTTTAAAATCTAGACGCACACTCAAAACTTGTTTAACACGGCGTGACAGGCTAAAATATATCCGTCTATACTCTATACGAATGCTACAAAAACTTATCTAATGAAGTAGAATGTTGCAAATTTCACATTCTATGTATATATTAGTTCGAAATGGGGATGAATGATGTTTTTACTGTGTTTTTAACAAAGAGTGGTGTGTTGTAATTAGATGTTATTGTTGGTGTCCTTTGAGGGTGTTTTTTGGATGGTTTACTTTGTTATTAAGGTCTTTGTGGATAGCATTACAAGACGTAATATTCAGTTGTCCCCATGGGATTCTAGTGTCAATGTGATGTTGTTAGATGTGTTTCTTTATATATTCCATATGATAGTGAATTTTGCATCCTTGGTGAAGTCATGGTCTGCTAATCAAAAATGTTGTTTAACAGGGAGCAGTTTATTATGGTTTAGTGATTTTATTCTATGTCTGTAATTATTTGTGTCTATAATTGAAAGGTCATTCTGATTTTCCAACATATTGTTTTGAGAAATGTGTGCATTCTAGAAGATAATGTTTTTGCTTGTGAAGTTAGATTTGTGGTAGATTCTAAAGTCCTATTTGTTATACAGCTAGTAAATGAATAAATGAATTTGAAGTGGTTGCAGCAGAGTGTGTTTTATCATTGAATGTTTGGCAAAATCTAATTGTTTTCATAGTGGGCTTTATATGGATAACTTTGTTATTATTATTATTTCTTTAAGATTCTTTGGTCAACAATAGGCGAGCATACCTGGCTCTTGAAAAATATCTCCTAATTAGGGTTTTAGCTTCAGGATTTCCCAGCGGTTCTTAAATATTTTAGCTAATGGGGGCGGATTTTTTAAAAATGTTGTTACGAGAGGTTCGATTTGATTTTTCTCTTGGGATGGTGATCACTCTGTTAACCTGATTTTCAATTAAGTTATGACAGTAGTTATGAATTGTTGTTTAAGTTTGTTGCTATAATTATTTAATTTGTTATTATCAGAACAGATCCTTCTTAGGCTTAGAACTTGTGAGTAGGGTCAGCTTTTTTTTTTTTTAGATGTTTGGGGTGAAAGGAAGCAAAATGGAGATAATTATGGGTATCAGTGGGTTTTGTGTATAATGATGTTTGTAATTGACTATTTTTATCAAAACTGCAATAGTGTTGACTTTCCATGGTCAAATGTAATAAAATCATCTTTCATTAGTTAGCAAAGAATTTGTTAAGTTTTGTTTTTCGTCATGTGTATATAAGGAATATGTCATCAATATATCTAGCCTAAAAGAGGCAGTCATTGTTAATGATAGATGGATAGATATTTCTTCGCATTTTCCCATATATAGTGTGGCATATAACGAGGCTGCAACCATGCTCATGGAGCAACCTTTGATTTGTAGGAAATGTCTAAGTTAAAGTTGTTGAGTGTATGGTTGTAATTATTATCACTGTTATCTAGGCATTCTTTTAAGGATATTTCAGAATTGGGATTCAATATTCATTGTGACTAGGATAGTATTATGGAGTATTGTTTTAAGGTCATTGATTTTGTTTATAAGATCTGTTGTGTCATGTATATAAGATTTGACTTTCTTAGCCAAAGGTTGTATGTAGTTGTTTACATACTTAGATAGTTTAGTTTTGTGGGAGCGAACAGAGGAGATCACTGGATTACTTTTCTTGTGTATTTTTGGGAATAGATAAAATCAAGGTTGATTAGCATTCGTGGGTTTCAGTATCTTGGATGTTTTTCGTCGATTATTTTATTACGCTACATTTCATTATAGTTTTTTGTAATCTTTGAAGGGGTCATTTGGGAGTCCCTGGTAAAATTCTATGTTGTTTAATTGGCTATTCGCTTCTTTGAAATATTCTTCAACACCCCAGATGACTATTGCTTAGCCTTTATCAGCAGGATTAAGGTCCTGTGATTTTGGTTGCCCTTCCAAGAGCTTGATATCATGATCCTGAATCCATCCTGCATAAATAGTAGTAGATACAACTCCAAGACAGCCAATTACCTCTCTGAATTCCTAGTCACTTTTGGTGGTAGAAAATACATGTAGGATGGTGCTCTGAGTCATACCGCTATACATGTAAAAAAAATGGATTCGGGAGCTCTCGGGCAGTAGCCAAACTCAATCCAATAGTGGAATATTATTGAAAGAAGGATTTCACCAATGAAAATCACCACCATAGATCTGAAAAAGTAATAAAGACAATTTGGACATAAGAAGTCAACGATGATCTGTGCAACAGTCCTGCAACATCAATGTCTTCCAGAGTCAAAAGGCAGTGATCAAAAACAAATACTTACATTGTAAATACATATTTCTTTTTGAACACAAAAAAGAATGCAATATTTTTAAATGGAAAAAGTTTTATTTTCATGATTTTGGAGTGAGGTTTCCAAACTTTTGCAAGGTTGTGTTATATATATATATGTCCATGTGCCAAAGTGATTTCTTTCGCAAACATTAGTCTTTATCATTTTTACACAGTGTACAGCCACAAACGTCTTAATAGTATACTTTTATTTTTAAAAACATTTCCATTATTATTATAACACTCTGGGTTGATATACATTTCAACTGCTAGAGCAAACAAGTTTCTAATAAAATAAGATCCACACTTTTAATAAGAATATGGTTTCAAATGTGAGTTTTTATGTACAATATGATGAACCAAAAAAGAATATTCCTGTATATCACAATAATATAGTTTCTCAGCAATATGCAATTATACATGTTGTGCCATATATGACTTCTGTAAAAAGGAACATTTTTATCTAAAATAACAAAATATTCTGTATAAATATTTGTTTCAAGAAAGCATAACATAAATCTTGAGGAACTTTATAAGGGCTGTACCAAGAGGAAAGGGACATCTCATTAGCCACGATGCTAGTCCATGACTCTAACAAGAATAATGCATCTTGGCCTCCAGAACTGCTAAGAAAAACTATCAAAAACATCCCAGCAAAACTGTTTTCATATCAGAATCTTCATTCAACATTGTTACTTTGTGTTATTGAATGAAAGAAAACCAGCCAAAATAATTGCAATGGAAAATTTACATAGTTTAAAATACAGTCCTTTCCTATTAACATTAAAGTGCAGATTTTTTCAGCTGATTTAAAGAAAAATATAATTTTCTTGTAACATGTTTTCCTATGTGTCTTTCGAAAGTTGATCCACACATTCACAGAAATAGGTTTCTCTTCTTAGTGTGTGATTTTATGTTTTCATATTAGAACACCATCTAGAAGACAATCCACACACTTTATTGAAAATTGTGTTTGCATGTCAGTTTTTAAATGGAGTTCTGGAAAAAGGTAATCCATATAATTTGCTTGATTAGGGTTATTCTTTATTGTATATTCGCATGTGTCCGATTATATGAATTAGAGTGAAAATGCTAAAGAACACTTCACAAGAACATGGTTCCCCCTCACGATGTTTACATGTGACATTTAAAATTTTGTTTCTCTCCAGTGTGTATGTGCATGTGCTGCTTCAATGTTGAACTCTGTGAAAATGATGATCCACACACTTGACAAGAGAAGGGTTTCTCTCCAGTATGTGTATGCATGTGTGTGTTCAAATCTGATTTGCATGAAAATGCTGATCCACACACATGACAAGAGGTTTTCTCTCCAGTGTGTGTATACATGTGTCGCATCAAATTTGAACTCTGTGAAAATGCTGAACCACACACTTGACAAGAGAAGGGTTTATCTCCAGTGTGTGTACGCATGTGTTTCTTCAAACTGGATTTCTCTGAAAATGCAGATCTACACACTTGACAAGAGAAGGGTTTCTCTCCAGTGTGTGTTTGCATGTGTTTCTTCAAATGTGAACTCTGTGAAAATGCTGACCCACACACTTGACAAGAGAACGGTTTCTCTCCAGTGTGTGTTCGCATGTGTGGCTTCAAATCTGATTTGTCTGAAAACGCTGACCCACACACTTGACAAGAGAAGGGTTTCTCTCCAGTGTGTGTTTGCATGTGGTTTTTCAAAAGATATTTCTGTGAAAATGTTGATCCACAAACTTGACAAGAGAAAGGTTTCTCTTCAGTGTGTGTTTGCATGTGTCTCTTCAAGGATGAACTTATTGAAAAGGCTGATCCACACACTTGACAAGAGTGAGGTTTCTCTCCTGTGTGTGTACGCATGTGTCTCTTCAAAGTTGAACTCTGTGAAAAAGCTGATCCACACACTACACAAGAGAATGGTTTCACCCCAGTGTGGGTTTGCATGTGTTTCTTCAAACTGGAATTCTCTGAAAATGCAGATCCACATACTTGACAAGAGAAGGGTTTCTCTCCAGTGTGTGTACGCATGTGTCGCTTCAAATGAAAACTCTGTGAAAATGCAGATCCACATACTTGACAAGAGAATGGTTTCTCTCCAGTGTGTGTTTGCATGTGGTTTTTCACAAGATATTTCTGCGAAAATGTTGATCCACACACTTGACAAGAGAAAGGTTTCTCTCCAGTGTGTGTTTGCATGTGTCTCTTCAAGGATGAACTTATTGAAAAGGCTGATCCACACACTTGACAAGAGTGAGGTTTCTCTCCTGTGTGGGTTCGCATATGTACCGTCAGATTGGAATTCTTTGAAAATGCATATCCACACACTTGACAAGAGTAAGGTTTCTCTCCAGTGTGTCTTTGCATGTGGTTTTTCAAAAGAAATTTCCGTGAAAATGTTGATCCACACACTTGACAAGAGAAATGTTTTGCAACACTGTGTGTTTGCATGTCTCTTCAAAGAGGAACTTTTATGAAATGCTGATCGACACACTAGTGTTTCTGCATGTATTTTCAGTTTGCAATTCTCTGACAATGCTAATCCACACACTTGACAAGAGAAAGGTTTCTCTCCAATGTGTTCACATGTGATTTTAACTTTGACAAAATGTTTTTTCTTAAGTGTGTGTTTGTATGTGTATCTGCAAAGCTTAACACTGAAAATGCTGATTCACACATTTGACAAAAGGGTTTGTCTTCAGTTTTAGTGTGTTTTTCTCTCCAGTGTGTTTTTGCAAATCTGAATGATTTTAATATGCTGATCCTGACTGTGTCTGCATGTGTGCTTTTAAATGTGAATTCAGTGAAAATGCTGATCTACAGACTTTGCAAGAATACGGTTTCTTTTTGTGTTTGCATGTGATGTTTTAATATGCTTTTAAGTGCGAAAAAGCATAGTCACACAAAAATGTGTGTAAATGTTTTCTCAAAAGAATAGTTTCTTTCTTCATTCTCATCTTCAACATGAAAACTATAATTAGTTTCTTTATGGCCATCAATTTTCACTGCAATATCTGTGAATAAAAAAATTATTATTTAAAAAATACTAAACCCATGCATTATTTGCAATTTTAAATTCATAACGACTCAACATATCTCACAGTATATGTTCATTATTAAATAAAATTGATATCCTGTTGTTCTTGTAACAATAATAATTCAATTAATTCATTTAGAGACTTACATTTTTACAAGTTTAGTTAATCAGAAACCAGACACTTCATTACTCATTAAAAAATAATGAAGAAAATTGTTTATGTTTTAACATTTAAACAACAAAACAAGTGCAATTCTACCAAATTTCTTTTCATCTTAAAAACAAAAAGATTGAAACAGGAATAACTTTTCAATCTTACATCTTAAATTTAAGAAAAGTCTAACAGATTCATTAGAAATGTATTTTATCGGAATTTAGATGAGATGTTGATTTTTTCTTTCCTGGGTTGCTGTGTACATAAGTAGAGAAAGCTTTTTGCAATGTATAAGAAGATTTAAGAGACAAATGTTGATAAATTTATTGAACAAAAGATGAGGATGTTTTTATGTGAGTGATTATAATTGCAGTAACACCAGTTTGAGCACACTAGTGAATAATTCTTTGATACTAACTGTATGAGTGAGACTTAAAAAATTTCATGAAAATGAAAAATAAAAATGGGTTCAAAATGACTTGGAAAGTATCTAATTGTATTATAATGAATGCCAAGATTATTAATTAATGATTATTTATTAAGGAAAAGTGAATCAGTCCATTATTGTTTTCAAAACATTACAAATTTGATTTAACATTCTTTCTATGAAAAGACTTATCCAATTGACATATAAAAGATTTTGTAAGTTATTTAGAAAACCAACATTAAAGTGTCAGAGGAAAAAGTTTATTTCATTTTTGCCAAATAATATTTTCATAATGGTATCAAAACTGATTAATAGAAGATAAATCAAAATAATTCAAAATCATCAGCAGTTTTCAAAAATGAATCTCCTAATTCCAGGTGGTTTCAGATGATGATAAAATATAAAATATTATTAAAATGCTGAATAAAGATAAAATATTATATCATTTTCTGCTAATGGCTGCTAGTATGTGCAGGCATCCTAATAGGTAAATAAAGTATGTTAGAAAAAGGTATGTCTTCAGAATAAATATTTACTTTGTTCCGTAAGTCTTTTGCATTTTGTTTTTTTTTCCATTTATTTTCATTCATTCATTAATTTTAAAATTTTCATTTGTTTTTTATTGTTTTCATTTTGTGTTGAGGGAAGTAACCGCATACTTTGAGGCCATATTTCTGTAAAAATGGCAGAAAGTATGTGCCCAGTTTCGTATTACAGTTATATTCTAAATAGAAGCCCCCTCATAGAACCTGAAAAAATTATTTTTCCCAAAACTGCCAATTTGGCTGATGTAAGTAAGATATTATGGATTGAAAGCACAAAACATTATGAGTAAAATACTTTTTTCTCCATTTTTCAAATATTCAACTTAATCAAATCTTAACTGAAATGATGGTCATATTCAGTCGAACAGATCAAGTAGAGGAAAAATACATTTTCCTGCAAATATAGCGAAAACATGGATACAAAATGAGGGACCAGTTTAGCACTATACTTATATTGTAAATCAAACATCCACTGTCAAAAAGACAGACATAAATAGGGGTTCAGTTTTTCAATATAAGTACATTGTAAATCATTCACACACTTTATATTAGTGCCAATTGACTAACTTCCATTTTAAAGTTACATTTTCTGATTTTTTTAACAAAAATGAAAAATTCCCAGAAAAAAATGAAGGTAAGTTTCGGTCAATTTTTTCCAAACAGATCCAACTACATAAGAAAAATACATTTTCCTACAAAAATACATTGGTTTGCTAAACAGAATTTTAAGCAAAAGGGGAGAAAGTGATTCTTCAACTTATCTCTCAGGTGTGAAATTAATTAAAACAAAACAATGACAAAAGTGGTGAAAGTAGGCTTGATAATTAATGACTTCTTTCTTTTTCAAATTCCCCAGTCACTTCAGTCAATCTACAAAATTTCTGTATTGTTTGTTCAATTCATAAACAATAATGTTGATTGAAAAGAATGATAAAAATGAGGAATGATTTAAAGGACCAACAAAGAAAAAGATGTTGAATTTTGTTGCAGAAAATATGTCGTCTGACAACAAAGGAAATCACTAAAAAGTGTTGAACATCATTTTGTCCCTTTTGATAAAATATCCACAAAGTTTTATTGGTAATAGAATAGTTTAGCCTTGAATTAATTTATTTCATAATGAATTAATTTATATAATTCAAACTATTTATTTGTTAGTAAAGCCCTCTGACATCCTATCATTTTCTGATTAGTAGAGCACAAATAAATATTTTCACTCCTAGAAATGCATAGTTCAGATGTGAGGCTAAACTGTAATTGTAATGTCATATTGCATTCATCCTGACAGTGTAAAAATAGAAACAGAATACAGTTGTCCAAAAGTAATTAACTGGGGGAAGTCATGAATTGTGTCGACAATCTCTACTGCTGATAATATATTTTCGTTGCTTTTCACTCCTTAATTTACTAACCCAATCTGTGTGCTCAAGTAAAGTCGAACTGTTAAAATAACTAAATAAATTTTCCTATATATAACAGCAAGGTAACGCTAATGGCCTGGAAGTTGGAATCATTCAAAATTCAATGGTTGTTTGAGGCCAACACACAAATACAGAAAAATTAGCATATGTGTCGCTAAGGTTAGGTATATATACAAAGAAATCCACTCAGCAGTTTACAGCCGTTCATCCACAGCAGTTGTCTTCAAACATTAACTATTCTGGGGGCTCTTTTCAATAATTAAATTTTCTAGGGAATCCCTTCAAAAAACAACTTTCCCTTCTACATATATATATTTACATATGTAACTATTGGATTTGGGCATTGTTTATGGAATTATCTGAATGTGCATAAACCCAAATGTATAAGCTGTAAAGGAATCGTTTATGTAATGAAGAATATTTAAGTATATTGCGAAAAGGTCACTTTCTTTTGCAGAACCCCTGGTAAGATCACTTGAAACCCTGGGTTCTGCAGAACACAGTTTGAATACTGCTGGTCTACAGGAACCATTGCCAGTTTTGCCAGTCTCTGCCTATCTGCCAACAAAGCCTTTTTCTTTTCACATGATAAAGAGGTTCTTGGACTTTTCAGTGAATGATATATCACTGACACACAATCAGCCGATAACAGTTTTGTCCTGCGGACGATTCGGAGACAACCTTGGCGAACAACATTTGCCGACTTGTCTTTTTGCCATTTAAAGGCTAAAAAACAAAAAAAACAGTGAAATTTCTTAAATAACAAAATTGGAAGAAAGGGATAATAAAAAACATATTATATTATGAAAATTTCAGTCAAGAGAAACAGAAAACAAATTTTCATTAATTATTAAGTAGAATATCACAATGTTACAAAGTCAATTTTGTTTACTTTCATGTTCTCGGTCGTTTCTTCGAACAAAACTTTTATTTGCAAGTTTTTTTTTTTCCTCAGGTGTCGATTTTCTGCCGAAAAGAATTCTTTTGTCATCCCTATAAGTTATATAAGCATAGATTAATTAAGCTTATTTGGAAAGCAGGCTTTTACATGTTTAATTTTACATGTTGTCAATAACAACAGCAAATTACTTCTTCGAAGGATATCTCTCTCTTCTCTCCTCAACAGAAAAGTTCAACTGTTCTGTCAAGAATGTTTAAGAAACCTTTCACTGAAATTTGGGCATTTTTCTTTCTAGCAAAGCCACCAAAAACTCAAGAACAAATTTTATACACGTATAATTACGTTTTTAAAATAGGGTATTGCTGTCTGCTGGATTATTTCTCTGATCCTTTTATAATATAATATGTCTTTTATCATCCTGTTCTTCCAATCTTGTTATTTAAGATGTAAAATAAAATCATCTTTCAGGAATTTCACTGTTTTTTTCTTGTTTTTAACCTCTAAATTTAAAAAAAAAGAAATATTCGCCAAAAAGGCAATAGCCGAAAAGACATGTCGGCTAAAGTGTTGTTAGCCAAACAGGTTGTCTCAAAAACGTCCACAAGACAAAACTGCTGTCAGCTGACTGTGTGGGCAACATCAGACATGCATGAAGAGTATGACTGGAAGCATGATGAAAAGCCCAACTACACGAAAGATCTACCAAATGTCAGTCTGTTTTCCATCTTCTTCTGGTCTACTCTACAAAGTGTTTAGTTGCTTGACAACGAATCAGGACAGTAGTATTGCCGTGTTATTGCATCTTGACAATAGATAATGTCTGAAAACTGTCGAAATACTTAATCTTTGTGTGTAAATCAGATCATCCTTTTTCGGAGACTGCAGAAAATCTGTTGAGGAATCAGGAGGTAATTTCGTTATGACTTAAAATTATTATAAACTGATTTTATCAGATTAGTGTCCTCGTCTTAGTTGTTATTTATTTTTTTTATCTGCCTTTTAAGGACCATTGCTGGACACACTTTCCCCCAAGTAAGACATTGGGGGAAGGAGTAATGGGCCTTTGCCACTCTGGCCCATGATGTATTAGGAGGGGGTAATGGATGGACTCAAGCCTTTCCCAAGGGCATTAGTTCAGAATAAACGCTGTTCTCATTCTCCATGCCTTTAACCACTCAGCCAGCTCGCATCTTGGTTGTTATAGGCAAGGATCCATGGGGTCCAGACTCCTCACCCGCCTGCTCGGATAAAGCTGAATCAAACATTTTTTTTTAATATTTAAACAAGGGAATTTTGCAAAATTTCAACTACTGGGCCGTCAAAAATGGATCATTTGATTAGGACCAATTTTATTATTTCTTGACTATTTTAAAACAATTCTTTTTATCAGCCTTTTAAAGACAGTTGTTGGACACACACTTTCGCCGAGTAAGACATTGGGGGGGGGGGAGTAATGGGACTTTGTCACTCTGGCCCATGATGTATTGGGGGGGAGTAATGGATGGACTCATGCCTTTCCCAAGGTCATTAGTTCAGAGTAAACACTGATCCCATTTTCCATGCCTTTAACCACTTGGACACCTCACATCTTGGCAAGGATCCATGGGGTCCAGACTCCCCCACTCCTTGCTCGGATAAAGCAGGATCAAACATTTTTTTTAAATATTTAAACAAGGGAATTTCATAAGTTTTAACTACTGGGCTGTCAAAAATGGATCAGTTGATTAGGACCGATTTTCACTAAGCAGCGGATTGTTTTGAAAAGAAACTAACATTTCTTATTTCATACTTAATTTTTTGAAAGGTTGATTTTGCACCAAACTTGAGAATATATTTTTTAAACAAACATTTTTCTACTAATGTTAAAAAAATTAAAAAATAAGAACATCCCCACCTCAGCGTTTTAGGTTTTGATAGCCCGAAAGAAGTTGCATACACTTATAGAAAACAAAGATGACGATCAATTAAATTTTCAATAAATTTTCAATTTTATTATTTCTTGACTATTTTAAAACA
>VCCN01000987.1:753374-770745 GCA_006491835.1 Architeuthis dux
TGCATTTAGCAAGAAAGATTCAGCAGAAGATCAGAGATTTAGTTTGGGAAGTTTTACCCTACTCGCCCTATTCGCCTGACGTGCCAACAGAGTACCATTTGTTCAGATCTCTGGAACACTTTCTAAATGATAACACTCGGAAATATTGATGAGTTCTTCGCATCAAAGATAGTTTCCTTTTACAAAAGGGATTGAAAAATTGGTTTCAAAACGGATAACTGTGTTAAATAACGATGATGGTTATGTAATTGATTGAACAATAAATCTTTTTCGAATAAAAGATGTTTGTATTTCCCTTAAAAAAAAAAAAACGACATTACTTTCCGGTACACCTAATATATGTATTCTGGTCTTGAAATTAAAATGAATTCTGTAAGTCTTTAACAGGTTTTGCTTAGAAAACCTATTCGTATACTCTTGGGATGAATATTGTTTTATGATAAGTGTGGTTCTGCATCTTCATTCCTATTGTTTTAAAGTTGCATTAAACTCATAAAGTAGCATGTATTTGATATATGAAATTGTTATGAATCTATCGATGACGAAAATCAAAATACCCAGTCGAGTATTATTTTTCCACAGTTTACATTTTCTTTCTATGCTTCAATTTTTCATAACAAGATTACTATTTTATTTTCGACAGCTTACACTATATGTTTATGTGTGATTTTTTCATGGCGACTAGATTCATTTTTTTTTTCCCGGATCATAATATTTGAATTCTACTACTATAAAGAAATAATGTTGGCTTTGTGGTGGTAATTTACATCATCGCTCAAAACAAGCTAAAATCGCAGCTACTATTGGTTGTGGTGAGTTACCTACAGTTTCAGGCAGCCAACTCATACCCACGGCACTTTTTAAATCGTCGACACCCTATTTAAAAAAAATGTATTCTCAAGTTTTTTCTTCTTCTTGTTAGAAAGAGGAAAGTCCAAATTATTGTAAAAAGAAAAACAAAAAGAAATTTTCATTAATTAGAACGTAGAATTGAACTTTTAAAATAAATGTTTACTTTTTAATCGATAAATCAATCATTAAAATTTTAAAAAATTGAGATTCTGTAATTAAAAAATCAACTAAAAATAATTTACATTCACCATTGATATACTTTTATTTGCAAAAGTTAGTTTTATCATTACTCAACTGAAATGTGGTAAAAATCGTCACAGTCACATGCTGCATAAAAAAAACACGATGATATATAGCTTTTTTCAACAGTAGGGTTTGGTATAATCGGTGATCGGATATCGATCATTGATCGACAGGCCATGTCAACAATAGCAGACGACATGTATGGAGGTCTTTAAGCCTTTTTGAAAGATGGAAATAAATGGGGTCGAGTCAGTTTCTTTAATAACGGCCATCCGTAAAAAAAATATTGTCCAATTAAAAATTACCCTAAGTAAGACTTCTAAAAAAAATTATTTTGATAAGTTACCTTTTGTTCGTTAAAATGGCATACATGCCAGTAAGTGAAAGAATAAGAAAAAAATAAGAAAAAATCTCTATAAAAAATATTTAATGTTAATATATATATTTTTTAAATGTAAATTAGCCAGAAAATATGAGTTAGCAAATAAAGATAAAAACTTGCCAAGAAGAGCAAAATTTAATTTTATTTTTCAGTTTTTAAAATTCCTAAACTGCTTTGGTACCGATTCCTCGAAGCTGCTTTTTCAAAAATGTAAACTGAATACATTTTACCATCGACCTATCTTTATCTGCAAAAAATATTATTTGACAGCTATTATAAATTATTAAAAAAATGATCAAATGATTTAAAGTGGGGTTCATCACATAACAAAATTTGATCTTTCCCGAAATTTCAAATGGAAACTTCTTTTAAAAAGTTCGTCCTTTATTATATAAGTACCGAAAATTGAATCAACATTCAATGAATATTCGATTTTTCGTAAAATTTTCAAACCTATGTTTTGGGAAATTTTGGAATGCAAACCATTATATGTAATCTGTTGTTTACCCTGCTACAGCATTTTACACTATTTGTTTTCAAAATATACCCTGTTCTGTGAGCTGTACACAAAAGATTCTTATCCGAGATTTTTGGCAATCTTTCTTCTTACTGAGGCCACACAAATTCCGACGATAAAATTAAATTTGGGACGATTTTGACGTTTTCTTTCGTAAGGTGTCTATTTCCGGTAAGTTTTGCCAGTGAAGTCCGTGAGTCTGCCTCGAATACGGTGATTGCTGAAATTGATCTGTTCTAATAAGTCAACACATTTTTGACGGCCCAAAGATTAAACTTTGCCATCATTCTTTTAAAAAATTGGATATTTTTCCATATTTCCCGAGTTCCTCTCATTTTTATTAACCAAATGTAAAGGTAATGTTGTAAACTGAGGATAGTAAAACCCAAGGGACGAAATAAATAGGAACACCGCTTCTCGATTACCTTTGGTCTCGTTGACGTCATCAGTTGAAATATTTTTTCCAACATAATTTGACGTTTATATTATGAACCCTGAATAATCATTTGTGCATCTGAAAGATTTTCAAATATTTGAAGATAATCCAGGTAAGAATTTTTATTTTTGAAATCTTGACATTTTCCTATTCATGTTGTTTTATAAAATTGTAGTGACTTTCATCATTTCTTCTGGAAGAAGTGTAGGTCAAATTCAGTAAACTACTTCGGGAAAAATACATTTTCCTACAAAAACATCAAAGGTTACCTAGGGGGCGAAACTAGAGATTAGGGGGCTTGGCCCCTGAAGTCTTCTGCTACCGTAAGTCTGCCTCGAATACGGTGATTGCTGAAATTGATCAGTTCTAGTAAGTCAACACATTTTTGACGGCCCAAAGATTAAACTTTGCCAACGTTTGGTTGGAAACGTCCAAAATACAGTAGCATAAGACTGGCTTTAAAAATTGATTTCCAGATAATTGTATTGCTAAAAATGTTTGTGGTGTGTATGTAAGATAATCCGACAGAATGCTAGTAGTAATTTGACAATGTGGAAATGAAAGATTGAGAAAAACGTGAGTTACATTTCAAACATATCTTAATGATAATAAATATCTTTGAGATGAAACGCACGTTTTTCTCATGTTTTCATTTCCACATTAAAATTGTTAAACTATTACTAAGAATGTTATATATATATGGATATTAAGTGTTTTAAATAGTAGAGATTCGGATGATATGTCTTGAAAGCTGAGTGTTTATTTTTCAAGTGTTTATGTCTATTGGTAGTTATGAACAAAAATGGACAAAGATTTTCACCAGAAAATCGATACCTGATTTTAAAAACTTAATTAAAATTTGAAAAATTCCGCTCTCGATTTTTTAAGTGTTTTTCTAGAAATAAAATAGCCCACACATGTACATAAGCAAACACACATGCACATACACACGATCTACATGCCACACAGACATACTATATATGCACACACATACTACATACATGACACATATGCAAACATATAGACATATACACATAAACCTACCCACATATTGTATATGCACATACCAAATTCACACATGCCACATACTTGCATTTATACTTGCACACACATGCTACATATACATACACTACATGCAGACACATGTCACATACATACACACACACATGAAAAAAGATTTACAATACTTAATCTGATGGAAATAAAAGAGAAAAATAAATACTTTATTGACACGTTTAGTGCATAAACCATAAAACTATTTTGGAGATATGGAGTTACACATGATTACGAACCATGCAGACCGATGCCACTGTTTACACACATTACAGATCATTTGAACACACATGCCATATATGCACACATGTACACAAATGCCATATATGCATATATATACACACAACACATGCATTACATACAGATACATACCAAACACATACTACACACATACCACAGACACATGTGCTACATACAACCACACATACACATACGTATATGCATACTCATACACTTATACTTGCACACATGCCACGTATGTGCACATACATACACATTTGGTCTACGGCAAAAAGCTCCAATGCATACATATATACACACATGCTACATACTCAAATGTTCACACACACATGTCACATATGCACACGGATAAATACTATCTACAAACTTGAACACATTTCGCAAACACATGTGCTACATACTCTCAATCACACATGCACACACTTGCAATCACGTACACCATATACACATATGCCATATATACACATACACAAACTACATGCAGATACATGCCACATATGCACACACCTACACTCATACCGCATACATGTTTTTAGGTATAGTATGTAAGGTCTTGCAAAGGTGTTATGAGTATGTGTGGGTTAAATTTTAAGATGGGGATGGTATGTCTATTTGTGTGTGTTTTATGGAATCTATTGTGTTATGGTGAGTTTTAATGGTGGTTATCTTATGAGCTGGAGTTAGGTGTTGTTTGAATTGTTTAATTTGTGTATGTGGTATGTGTGCATAAATATGAGTATATATATATACATATGTATGTAGCATGCTTGTATTTACTGTGTGTGTATGTATGTGTGTATGTATATGCTTATATGTCATGTGTGTGCAAGTACAAATGTGAGTATGTAGCATGTGTGTATTTGGTATGTGTACATACAATATGTGGGTATGTTTATTTGTATGTGCATATATCTATGTGTATGTAGTGTGTGTGTGGCATGTGTCAGTATGTTTGTGCATGTCTGTGGGTGTGTGCACACATATATGTGAGTATGTGGTATGTATGTTGTGTGTATATATGTATAAATCGCGCCTTTTTGCATTGGACATTTTGACCTGTAACCATATATGTATATATATATGTATAGAGTTGTACTGTTAAAGTTAAGACAAAACAGAAGTATTATGTATATATGGAATTTTATTTATTATATGTTTTTTTGGACATTCAGTCAGTACTTCATCATCAGTGGATATAGATCAATGTCAATATTTCATCATCAATGGCGTGGTGGTAATGTACTAACCAGCAAAGGGAGACATGTGTTTAGTTGTGACATTTTTGTATTGTGTATGTGGAATAAGCAGTAGTAGTAAGTAACCAAATTTGTAGTGGTAGCAGTAGAAGCCGATCAGTTGTGGTTATCTTATGAGCTGGAGTTAGGTGTTATCTGGATTGTTTAATTTAATATTTAGTCCCTTAGGAGAAAGGGTTTGTAGGAGTGTAATCCACATATTCTCATGAGGTTGAAGGATTTTTGTAGCCTTAATAGGTGTAATCTTTTCTATCCTTTCAATAATGGTGAATTTTGCATCATTGCTAAAGTTGTGGTTAGGTAGGCGAAAGTGGTGTTCTACTGGGAGTAAATTTATAAGATTGGTAGATTTAATTCTATGTCTGTAATTGTTGAGTCTGATATTAAGCAGCCATTTGGATTTTCCTATGTATTGTAATAAGCATTGTTTACATTCAAGGAGGTAAATAACATTGTTACTTTTCAGTTAGAATTGTGGTAAATATTGAAGTATTTAGGGTGATGGAGCTAGTGAAGGAATTAGTGTGTTTGCGGTGGTTACAGCATAGGCTCTTTTTACTGCTACATGGTTGGCAGAATTTGATAGTTTTGGGGAGATTTTATTATCTATTATTGTGTTGTAGCTTATTATATTGTTAATATTCTGTGGTTTACAGTAGGAAGTATGCTGGGCTCCTGGAAGATTTTTTAAAATTCTGTTTACAATGTTAGGATGTCCCATCCGTTTTTAATTATCTGTGATAGTGCAGGATGGGGTGGAATGTATCATGGAATGTAGTTATAATATAAGGGGTATGTGGTTAGGTTTATTTTTATTAATTAATTTTAAGGTGTCATCTTTGGGGATTGCAATTGTTCTTTGATTTGATTTTCTATCAGGGTGTGAGGGTATCCACGTGTAGTGAAGTATTGTGTGAGGTGATTATTATGTTTCTTGAGTTCATTATTTTCAGAGCAGATCCTTTCAATTCTAATGTGAATATGGTAAGTTTTCTGTCACGGCACATATGCTTTTATCCACACACACCTGTCGTGGTAGATCAAGTGGTAAGGTCAAACAACAAAAACACCCGGGACGGAATGAGGAATTAACCGTGGGAAAAATAATGCAAACTGCACAGAAAAACAATTGAAGCAAAAAACAACACAACTTCTGGGGCTTTTTGGTGGGGCAATAGATTATATAGTTTATATCCCAAAACAAGCAATTTCTGGGGAGAGAAAAAAGTATGGTTGACTGTTGAGGGAAATCAAAGTATGTTCCAAATGTTCACATGTTTGAAAAGGTTGATTTGGTCAACAGTCTGGTGGAAAGGCAAAAAGAGAAGAAGAGAAGCCGATATTTCCTCAGTGAACTCAACCGTGTCCGAAGTGAGTCTACCGATAGTCGAGTTAAAGTCAGGGTGTGAGGGTATCCCCGTGTAGTGAAAGATTGTGTAAGATAATTATTATGTTTCTTGAGTTCATTATCTTCAGAGCAGATCCTTTTAATTCTAAGTGCTTGTGAATATGGTAAGTTTTCCTTAAGGTGTTTAGTGTGAGCCGATTTGGAGTGTAGATAATTATGAGTATTGGTGGGTTTTGTATATAATGATGTTTGGAGGTGTCTATTATTATCTATGTACATTAGGGTATCTAAGAAGGTGATGGATTCTGATTTTTTTCATAATCGAATTTAATAGAGCCTTGTCTAGAATTTAAGGAAGTTATCTAGTTTTGCTTCTCTACCAGTGTATATAAATTGAATGTCATCTATATATCTAATTTAGATGAGGCAGTCATTCTTAATCTCGGTGTAGATGTGAGTTTCTTCAAATTTGCCCATAAAAATAATAGCAAAAGATGTTGCTGTGATTCTGCCCATAGCACAGCCTTTAATCTGGAGGAAGTGTCTATTATTAAAGATGAAGCTATTTAGAGAGAGTATGTGGTGCATGAGAGTTGTAATAATTTCTGTTTTTGGTTTTTTTATTAGTCTATTATCTAGGCTTTCTTTAAGGGCTAAAATTCCTTCGTTGTGTTGAATATTAGAGTATAGAGATTTGACATGCATGGTGATTAGAATAGCATTTTCGGGTATTGTATTAATGTGTTTGATTTTATTTAGGAGGTTTGTGGTGTCTTGCATGTAGGATTTTACTTGCATAGCTAGAGGTATGTAGTGGTCAACATATTTACATATTTTAGTTTGGCAGTTAGTGGAAGGAATTACTGGTCTACCTGGATTATCTTCTTTATGTATTTTAGGGAGTAGATAGAATCATGCAGGTTTTGTGTTAGTGGGTATCAGTTGTTTTTTTGTGTTAGTGGATATCAGATGTTTTTTTGTGGATTAAATTATTTTGGTGCATTTCTTCTAGAGAGTTAATTATGATATTCTGGTAGTCCTTAAAGGGGCCCCAAGCGAGTTCTTTGTAAAAGTTGGTATTATTTAGATGGGTGTATGCCTCTCTAAGATATTCTTCAATAACCAGATGACTGTCGATCCACCTTTATTGGCTGAAGTGAAGTGGAAAAAACGTTTTTAGACCACACCCTTTAGATCACTGGAAAACATCCCTGTTGTAAAAAAGTGCACTATTTAATTGATGGATATATAATGATATGCAGATATCTAATTGATGAAGATAATTATGAACAAAAGGTTGCTACTACGTATGAAAACGAAATCGACATTACTGTAGTCAAAGATACATTGTGTATTTTCAAAACAACCATATGCATTGGGAATCAAAGATAACTGGGATAGAGGTCAAGGTTTTTTTCTTAGTTTTATCCAATTGAAATTGATAACTAGGATAGAGGTCAACTATATGTGTACTGCATTGTCTACCATACATTTTGAAAATCAAGTGTTGCTTACATGCTTGAAACTTCTTTTCATTTTTGTTCATTTTGTTCATACCTAATTATTTATAAGATTACAATTTATCTGTGAAATATTACAGACTTTCTATAATTATTCATTCTGAAATATGTGTACCAATGTTTATATTGTTTTAAAATAGTCAAGAAATAATAAAATTGAAAATTTATTTAAAATTTAATTGATCGTTGTCTTTGCTTTCTATAAGTGTACGCAACTTCTTTCGGGCTATCAAAACCTAAAACGCTGAGGTGAGGATGTTCTTATTTTTTTAACAATAGTAGAAAAATGTTTGTTTGAAAAATATATTTTAAAAAGTTAAATAAAGCTATATATCTCAAGTTTGGTGCAAAATCAACCTTTCAAAAAATTAAGTATGAACAAAGAAATGTTAGTTTCTTTTCAAAACAATTCAGTGCTTAGTGAAAATCGGTCCTAATCAAATGATCCATTTTTGACGGCCCAGTAGTTGAACTTTCGAAATTCCCTTGTTTAAATATTTCAAAAAAATGTTTGATTCAGCTTTATCCGAGCAGGCGGGTGAGGAGTCTGGACCCCATGGATCCTTGCCTATAACAACCAAGATGCGAGGTGGCCTAGTGGTTAAAGGCATGGAGAATGGGATCAGCGTTTACTCTGAACTAATGTCCTTGGGAAAGGCTTGAGTCCATCCATTACCCCCTCCTAATACATCATGGGCCAGAGTGGCAAAGGCCCATTACTCCCTCCCCCAATGTCTTACTTGGGGAAAATGTGTCCAGCAACGGTCCTTAAAAGGCTGATAAAATAAATAAATAACAACTACAAATCTTAACAAAATTACCTCCTGATTCCTCAGCAGATTTTCTGCAGCCTCCAAAAAAGGATTATCTGATTTACACACAAAGATTAAGTATTTCGACAGATTTCAGATGTTATCTATCGTCAAGATGGAATAAAACAGTAATACTACTGTCCTGACCAAACGATTTGTTGTCAAGCAGCTAAACACTTTGTAGAGTAGACCAGAAGAAGATGGAAAACAGACTGACATTTGGTAGATCTTTTGTGTAGTTGGGCTCATACTGTCTCGATTGTCACACTTTTAATTTTAAATTAATTCAAGGCTAAACTATTCTATTACTTGACTTGAGCACACAGATTGGGTTAGTAAATTAAGGAGTGAAAAGCAACGAAAATATATTGACGGCAGTAGAGATTGTCGATGCAATTAATGACTCCCCCAGTTAATTACTTTTGGACGAGTGTGTTCTTTGTTTCTATTTTTACGCTGTCAGGACGAATGCATGTGACATTACAACTACAGTTTAGCCTCACATCTGAACTATGCATTTCTAGGAGTGAAAATATTTATTTGTGCTCTACTAATCATACAATGATAGGATCTCAGGTGGCTTCACTAACAAATAAATAGTTTAATTTATATAAATTAATTCATTATGAAATAAATTTCTTTTTTGTTTCTATGAATCATTCCTTATTTATGTCATTCTTTTCAATACAGAAATTATATAGATTGACTGAAGTGACTGTGGAATTTGAAAAAGAAAGAAGTAATTATCAAGCCTACTTTCACCACTTTTGTCATTGTTTTGTTTTAAATAATTTCACATCTGAGAGTGAGAGATAAGTTGAAAAATCACTTTCTCCTCCTTTGCTTAAAATTCTGTTTAGCAAACCAATGTATTTTTGTATGAAAATGTACTTTTCTTATGTAGTTGGATCTGCTTTGAAAAAATTGACTGACACTAACCTTCATTTCTTCTGCAAATTTTTTATTTTTGTCTAAAAAATCAGAAAATTTTAGGTTTTAGGGCTTCTATTTACAATATATCTTATTTATCATTTTAATAATACTTTATCTTTATTCATCCTTTTAATAATATTTTATCTTTATTCAGCATTTTAATAATATTTAATATCTTATCAGCTGAAAACCACCTGGAATTAGGAGATTCATTTTTGAAAACTGCTGATGATATTGAATTATTTTGATTTATCTTCTATTAAACAGATTTGATACCATTAGAAAAATATTATTTGCCAAAAATGAAACAAACTTTTTCCTCTGACACTTTAATGTTGGTTTTCTAAATAACTTACAAAATCTTTTGTAAAGTCAATTGGATAAGTCTTTTCATAGAAAGAAAGTTAAATCAAGTTTTTAATGTTTTGAAAACAATAATGGACTGATTCACTTTTCCTTAATAAATAATTAATAATCTTGGCAATCATTACAATAAAATTAAACACTTTCCAAGTCATTTTGAAACCATTTTTATTTTTCATTTTCATGAAATTTTTTAAGTCTCACTTATACAATTAGTATCAAAAAATTATTCACTACTGCGCTCAAACCAGTGTTACCGCAATTATAATCTCTCACATAAAAACATCCTCATCTTTTTTTCAATAAATTTCTCAACACTTTTCTCTTAAATCTTCTTATACATTGCAGAAAGCAAAGATATTCTCTGTTTTAACAGAGATATATTTTGTACACCTGTTTTTCATGTTCTACATGTTTTCTTTCAGCAAAATAATTTTCAAACCTTTTTCTACTTATGTACACAGCAAAAAAATCAATATCTTATCTAAATTCAGATAAAATACATTTCTAATGAATCTGTTAGACTTTTCATTAAATTTAAGATGTAAAGATATTCCTGTTTCAATGGTTTGGTAGAATTGCACTTGTTTAGTTGGTTAAATGTTAAAACGTAATCAATTTTCTTCATTATTTTTTAATGAGTTATGAAGTGTCTGGTTTCTGATTAACTAAACTTGTAGAAATGTAAAATTGTAAGTCTAAATTACTTAATTTATTATTGTTGCTCCAAGAACAACAGGATTTCAATTCTATTTAGTAATTGAACATGAAATTGCAAATAATGCATGGGTTTAGTACTTTCTTAAATAATATTTTTTTTATTCACAGATATTGCAGTGAAAATTGATGGCCATAAACTTCAGTTTGAAGATGAGAATGAAGAAAGAAACTATTCTTTTGAAAAAACATTTACACATTTTTGTAAATTGTGTGACTATGCGTTTTCGCATTTAAAAACATATTAAAACATCACATGCAAAAACAAAAAGAAACCGTATTCTTGCAAAGTCTGTAGATCAGCATTTTCACTGAATTCACATTTAAAAGTACACATGCAGGAGTCAGGAGAGAAAGCATTTTTTTCAAAATGTGTGTATCAGCATTTTAAAATCATTCAGATTTTAAAAAAACATCTGCAAAAACACACTGGAGATAAAAACACATGAAAACTGAAAACAAACCCTTTTGTCATGTATGTGAATCAGTGTTAAGCTTTGAAGATACACATCCAAACACACACATAAGAAAAAACATTTTTTCAAGTATATGGATTAGTATATTCAGAGAATTCTGAGTTAAGATCACATGCGAACACACTGAGAGAAACCTTTCTCTTGTCAAGTGTGTGGATTAGCAATTTGAAAAATACATGCAAAAACACATTAGTGAAGAGACATGTGAACACGTTGTGGGGAGAAACATTTCTCTTGTCAAATGTGTGGATCAACATTTTCACAGAATTCTGTTTGCAAAAGCACATGGGGAGAAACCTTACTCTTGTCAAGTGTGTGGATCAGTATTTTCACAGAATTCCCTTTTGAAAAAGCACATGTGAACACACATTGTGGAAAAACCTTACTTTTGTCAAGTGTGTGGGTCAGCATTTTGAATAAGTTCATCCTTGAAGAGACATGCAAACACACAGTAATAAGAAACCTTTCGCTTGTCAAGTGTGTGGATCAACATTTTCACATAAATATTTTTTGAAAAATCACATGCAAACACACACTGGAGAGAAACCTTACTCTTGTCAAGTGTGTGGGTCAGCATTTTCATATGAGTCAATTTTGAAGACACACATGCATACACACACTAGAGAAAAACCATTCTCTTGTCAAGTATGTGGATCAGTATTTTCATGCAAATCAGATTTGAACATACACATGCGTACACACACTGGAGAGAAACCCTTCTCTTGTCAAGTGTGTGGTCATGCATTTTATAAAAATTCCAATCTGACAGTACATATGCGAACACACACAGGTGAGAAACCTCACTCTTGTGTTGTGTGTGGATCAGCATTTTCAGTAAGTTCATCCTTGAAGAGACACATGCAAACGCACACTGGAGATAAACCATTCTCTTGTCAAGTTTGTGGTCATGCATTTTCATGTAATTCAGCTTTGAAGATACACATGCGTACACACACTGGAGAGAAACCATTCTCTTGTCAAGTGTGTGGGTATGCATTTTCATGTAATTCAGTTTTGAAGATACACATGCGTACACACACTGGAGAGAAACCTTTCCCTTGTGAAGTGTGTGGATCAGCATTCTTACAGAGTTCAACTTTGAAGCAACACATGCGCATACACACTGGAGAGAAACCATTCTCTTGTCAAGTGTGTGGCTCAGCATTTTCATATAATTCAGTTTTGAAGATACACATGCAAACACACACTGGGGAGAAACCATTCTCTTGTGTAGTGTGTGGATCAGCATTTTCACAGAGTTCAACTTTGAAGCAACACATGCGTACACACACGGGAGAGAAACCCTTCTCTTGTCAAGTCTGTGGATCAGCATTTTCAGAGAATTCTAGTTTGAAGAAACACATGCAAAGACACACTGGGGAGAAACCATTCTGTTGTGTAATATGTGGATCAGCATTTTCAGGGAGTTCAACTTTGAAGCGACACATGCATACACACATTAGAGAGAAGCCCTTCTCTTGTCAAGTGTGTAGATCAGCGTTTTCACATGAGTCAGTTTTGAAGACACACATGCAAACACACACTGGAGAGGAACCATTCTCTTGTCAAGTATGTGGATCAGCATTTTCATGCAAATCAGATTTGAACACACACACATGCGTACACACACTTGAGAGAAACCCTTCTCTTGTCAAGTGTGTGGATCATCATTTTCACAGTGCTCAACTTTGAAACAACACATGCGCATACACACTGGAGAGAAACCCTTCTCTTGTCAAGTGTATGGATCAGCATTTTCACAGAGTTCACATTTGAAGAAACACATACTGGAGAGAAACAAAATTTGAAAAGACACATCTAAACATAATGAGTGGAACCATGTTCTTGTAAAGTGTGTTGTTTAGCACTTTCACTCTAATTCATATAATAGTACACATGCGAATAAACAATAAAGATAATCAAGAAAATTATGTGGATTATCTTTTTCCCAGGACTCACATGCAAACACAATTTTTTAATAAAATTTGTGGATTGTCTTCTAGAGGGAGTTCTAATATGAAAACATAAAATCACACACTAAGAAGAGAAACCCTATTTCTGTGAATGTGTGGATCAACTATCGAAACACAGAGAAAAATATGTTACAAGAAAATTATATTTTTCTTTAAAGCAGAGAAAATATGCACGTTAATAGGAAAGGACTGTATTTTAAACTATGTAAATTTTCCATTGCAATTATTTTGACTGGTTTTCTTTCATTCAGTAACACAAAAAAGTAACAATGTTGAATGAAGATTCTGATATGACGAAAACATTTTTGCTGGGATGTTTTTGATAGAGTTTTTCTTGATTCATTTGAAGCCACGAATTTAGCAGTTCTGGAGGCCAAGATGCATTATTCTAGTTAATTCCTGATTCTTACCGATTGGAAGAGTCATGGACTAGCATCATGACTACTGAGATGTCCCTTATAAAGTCCTTCAAGATTTATGTTATGCTTTCTTGAAACAAACATTTATACAGAATATTTTGTTATTTTAGATAAAAATGTTCCTTTTCGCAGAAGTCATATATGGCACAACATGTATGAATTCATATTGCTGAGAAACTATATTATTGTGACATACATGAATATTCCTTTTTGGTTCATCATATTGTACATGCACACACTGGAGAGGAACCATAAAAACTCATATTTGAAAACATATTCTTATTAAAAGTGTGGATATTATTTTATTAGGAACTTTAAACTGTTTGCCCTAGCTGTTGAAATGTACATCAACCCAGAGTGTTATAATAATAATAATAGAAATATACTATTAAGACGTTTGTGGCTGTACACTTTGATACAATTCAAGTGTAAAAATGATAAGGACTAATGTTTGCGAAAAAAATCACTTTGCCCTATGAATTGGCACATGGACATATATATATATCACAACCTACAGTGTCTTGCAGAAGTTTGGAAACACCACTCCAAAATCATGAAAATAAGACTTTTTACATTCTTTTTTTGTGTGGAAAAATTTACTAGAAAAGAAATATATATTTACAATGAAAGTATTTGTTTTTGATCACTGCCTTTTGACTCTGAAAGACGTTGATGCTGCAAGACTGATGCACAGATCATTGTTGACTTTTTGTGTGCAAATTGTCTTTTTTACTTTTTTCAGATGATCTATGCTGGTGAAATCATTCTTTCAATAATATTCCACTATTGGATTGTGAGTTTGGCTACTGTCCAAGAACTCAACATCATAATCCTGAATCCACTTTTTTACATGTTTAGTGGTATGGCACAGAGCACCATCCTACATGTATTTTCTACCACCAAAAGTGACTATGAATTCAGAGAGGTAATTGGCTGTTTTGGAGATGTATCTACTACCATTCATGCAGATAAGAAACTGCAGGATGGTGCTTCATGCCATAATGCTAAATGTTTAAAGAATGGATTCAGGATCATGACATCGAGCTCTTGGAAGGGCCACCAAACTCACAGGACCTCAATCCTGCTGATAAAGGCTAAGCAATAGTCATCTGGGGTATTGAAGAATATCTCAAAGAAGTGAATAGCCAATTGAACAACACAGAATTTTACCAGGGACTCCCAAATGACCCCTACAAAGATTACAAAAAAACTATAATATACTCACTTAATGAAATGCAGTGTAATAACATAATCAATGAAAAACATCCAAGATACTGAAACCCATAAATGCTAATCAACCTGGATTTTATCTACTCACAAAAATACACAAGAAAAGTAATCCAGGAAGACCAGTGATCTCCTCTGTTAACTCCAACAAAACTAAACTATCTAAGTATGTCAACAACTACATACAAACTTTGGCTAAGAAAGTCATATCTTATATACCTGACACAACAGATTTTATAAACAAAATTAATGACCTTAAAACAATACCCCATAATACAATTCTAGTCGCAATGAATATTGAATCCCAATTCTCTAATATCAAATGATGAAGAAATATCCTTAAAAGAATGCCTAGATAACAGTACAAAAATAATTACAACCATGCACCATACACTCAACAACTTTAACTTCAAGACATTTCCTACAAATCAAAGGTTGCTCCATGAGCATGGTTGCAGCCCCGTCATACGCCACACTATATATGGGAAAATGCGAAGAAACATACATCTATCCTGAAATTTACAATGACTGCCTCTTTTACGCCAGATATATTGATGACATATTCCTTATATGTTGAAAAACAAAACTTAACAAATTCTTTGCTAACTAATGAAAGTTATTAAGTTTGACCAAGTTTTAGATGACTTAGTATACATTGATAAAAATAGACAATTACAAACAACATTATACACAGAACCCACTGATACCCATAATTATCTCCATTTTGCTTCCTCTCACTACAAACATCTAAAATAAAAGCCAACCCTCCTCACAAATTCTAATACTAAGAAAGATCTATTCTGATAATAAAATTAAATAATTATAGCCACAAACTTAAACAACAATTCATAGCATGTGGCTACTCTCATAACTTAACTGAAAATCAGGTTAACAGAGTGATCACTGTCCGAAGAGAGAAATTAACAAAAAAAGAGAAATCAAATCGTACCTCTCGTAACAACATTTATTTTAAACACGCCCCCTCCCCCATTAGCTAAAATATATAAGAACACCTGGGAAATCCTGAAGCTAAAACCCTAATTAGGAGATATTTTTCAAGAGCCAGGTATGCTCGCCTATTGTTGACCAAAGAATCTTAAAGAAATAATAATAATAACAAAGTTATCCATATAAAGCCCACTATGAAAACAATTAGATTTTACCAAACATTCAATGATAAAAACACACTCTGCTGCAACCACTTCAAATTCACTTATTCATTTACTAGCTGTATAACAAATATGACTTTTAAAATCTACCACGTATCTAACTGTATTATCTTCTAGAATGCACACATTTCTCAAAACATTTTCGATTAGCAGACCATGACTTCACCAAGGATGCCAAATTCGCTATCATAGGGAATATATAAAGAAACGCATCTAACAACATCACATCGACACTAGAATCCCATGAGGACAACTGAATATTACGTCTTTTAACCCTATCCCCAAAGACCTTAATACCAAAGTAAACCATCCAAAAAAAACACCACACTTTAACCTTTAAAGGACACTGACAATAACATCTAATTACAACATAACACTCTTTGTTAAAAACACAGTAAAAACACCATTCATCCGCATTTCGAACTAATATATACATAGAATGTGAAATTTGCAACATTCTACTCCATTAGATGAGTTTGTGTAGAATTCGTATAGAGTATAGATGGATATATTTTAGCCTGTCACGCCATTTTCAACATAAAATTTGTACTAGTTTTGAACAAGTTTTGAGTGTGCGTCTAGAATTTAAAAAGGAAATGTAAGTTAGAAATTATTTTCTAAGAAAATACGATGAAGACATGTGCCAGGCTTTGTTATAATTCAAAATGCGTTTGGAAGACTATTGAATCAGTCTGTATTACATAGTCTTATGCAATAATAATCTTTTGAATTTCTTTGATTAGTGTTTCTCTAATTTTTTCCCATGGATCGTCTTGTAAGAGGAATTTGTATGGAGCAACATTACTAGGAAACTCCATTTAAATATTCACTTTACACACTTGGAAAATTTAAAACAAAAACATAATAGGTTGATCTTAAATATGTTACTCAACCAATTCAATTAAAATTTTTATTTAAACTGAAATCAAAACACCTAAACAAACGATAAGCCATAGTAAACTAGTTGCAACTAATCTTGATACAACAATATATTATATGGCTTATGACCCCCTGTGGTGTCCTGCCAGGCTGCGCAAGGGAGCAAATACCACGAGTTACCTCCCTTGCCACAAACACTTAAAACGGAAGTGAGAGCCCGGTCATGCGCCAGGAAAACCGGGGAAAATAAAGAAGATCACTTAAAGCGAGACGATGAACAGTCCTCTCCCTGACGGCGATCGGTAAACAACACATTTGTCTTTGTCCTTTGTTCCTTTGCTTCATCTTTCCCTTTCAGTGAGATTCCCTTTTCTTAGGTGTTTTGATTTCAGTTTAAATATAATAAATAAATTTGCCTGGCGCACGGGGACACACTTCCGTTTTATGGGTTGGCAAGGGAGGTAACTCGAGGAGTTCGCTCCCTTGTGTCGCCTGGGACAGCAACATCACACCTATCTCCTCGGTAAGGAGGATGTGAAGTTCTCCCTTTTTTAGT
>VCCN01000987.1:780120-797732 GCA_006491835.1 Architeuthis dux
GGGATGCACGGTAACCTCTGCTGGCCCCCGGACTACTGTATTTACAAGTAAATCATCGTTTTTATTGGTGACCATATATCACCGTCCCTTTGTTTTCATTGCAGTTTACGGTTATATGCGGTAGCGACTGCTGCTACCAACACCATCATCATCAGAGCTAGACTGTAGAGAGACGCACTCCTTTCCCTACCAGGAGCGTATATTACACGGTGACTTGCGAAAGAAGTCTCCTTCGAATAAACCAGCTGGCGGCTCGCCACATCGCTCACCTAATCGAAATCAATTCGAAGGTGGGATCTAACAACAACCCACCCACAAAAAGTCCGCCAGTCAATGTGGTGGCCAGGTCTATCCAATCAAGTCAAAAACACAGTTGAGAACTGTACAAAATGTGCCAGGCTGAGACATCAACCAACCGAACCACTCATGACAACAGAGCTTCCATTAAGACTATGGCACACCCTAGCCTCCGACGTTTTCGAGCTGAAAGGTCATACTTACATCATAGTCGTTGACTACTTCTCTAGATATGGGGAAGTCGCCTTGTTAACGTCAATCACTTCCAAAGCAGTAGTTGAAAGCCTGAAATCCATATTATCTGAGAACTGGTCCAGACAGCCAATATACCCCGAAAGACTTTGCTAATTTTGCGAACGACTGGGGATTTCAGCACATCACAAATAGCCCACGCTTCTCCCAAAGCAACGGCGAAGCAGAAGCATGTGTTAAGACCATTAAAACTTTGGTGAAAAAAGCAAATGATCCATATCTTTCCTTACTTGCCTACAGAGCAACACCTAAGGTCTGTGGTTCTAGCCCTAGTGAACTCTTGATGGGGCGACGTTGGAGGACTGACATTCCCATCCATCCAAATCTACTCACTTCCAAGTGGCCCGATTTCGATGCTCCCAGAGAGAGGGGGGGAGAAGAGCACCAAAAAGCTCAACAACGACACATCCATCGTTTTAGACACCTTGCAAGAGAGCTGACACCACTGGAGGATGGAACCCCAGTGTGGGTTAGGAGCACTGTTATCGGAACTGCCTCCACACCACTCTCCCATATCTTGGAGACCGATGGTGATAAAATAATCATCTGTTGTGCATACAGGAGGGGTGTGTGGGAGATGAGATTTTCAGACAAATTTAGCTCTGATGTATCCAACAATAAAAAAATAAAATAAACGTGTAGGTTCAAGAGGAAATTCAACAAGGCACTGATAACAATTTACAACTGAGTTTTATTCAGTTAAATCAACAACAAAATAGATATTGTTCAAGGTGAGGAAAAGGTAATATGTAAGTTGGAATTAAAGTTCAATGTGCGTGTTAAAATGGTAGTGAGTAGGGAGTGAGTTTATGAAGAGAAACAGTCCACACGTGTGTGTGTACTATGTATCACCAGGTGTGAGTAGCAGTTCACATGTGCGTGTGTCTATAACCAGATGTAGAGACAGTTCAATGTATGTATGCCTAAATGATAAAAACAGTGGTAAACTCAACCTGCTGGAAAGCTGGAGAAAAAGTGTGGTCTTCTTGCATTGATGATGTGAGTTTGTTGGTTGGGTTGGAATACTGAAATGCTGTCTCCTTGTTCTCTTTGAAGTTGAATGCGTGAAATTGAATCTCCCACTGCCAGTTACATTGTTAGGGTTATTTTTATAAGAAAGAATCGGCTTGTGGCAAAGGTTTAGGAAGTCGGGCTCTGATTGGTTGAATATTATTTTAATGTAGATATTTGAGGTTTTCCAATAGTTAGTATTTTTTGGATGGAAAATTCGTACGAGAATATTAGGTTTAAGTGGCCCTACACATCCGATGTAACCGCCGACATATTATGCCAAAACCATCTCCTGAAAAAACTTCCAACCACCAACAGATGATGCTGAGGAAACAGTATATCCGCGTTCTACTCCTCAGGACTGCGTAAGGACCAGGTCTGGACGACTGTCGAGACCCCCGACCAAACTGGACCTTTATGGGGAGATGTTATTTTATCACATTATATCCTGTAATCATGAATGACATCACTGCCCCTTCTCTAAAAAATGGCAGTCGCTGACGAGTTCCAGTATAAACAACACGTACAGTCTCCGTTATCATTGAGTACTAAAACATATGGACAAGAAGCCAAGTCACGCAGAGACACTGTTGACTCACAGCCATCATTATATCTGATGTGTGCATAGGTAGGATTACACATCGAGTAATTCTACTTCATGAACTAAGGGATCATCTTTTGTGTGTCTTACAAACTGACATAGAAAAATATATTTTTTTTTAAACTACTACATACCGTATTTCTTTGTGCCAAAATGTATTTTTAAATAAAGTTTCCCTAAATTCATAAAGAAGTAAATTTAAAGCCCACAATAGCCCATTTATAGACGTCTATGGAGAAAGAAATTATGAAACAATAAGTAGCCCAAAATTAAATAGTCAATTATAAAAATGTAACAACGGTGCCGTTGGAACATCCGGGATTCCCGCTCATGTTTTGATGCGGCAGTCACTTCGCATACAGGCACTTAGATCATTATACAGTGATATAAGCAGCCAATTGTGAGGATTGGGTGGATTTCGGTTTTAAAGAGACTGTGTGCCTTGGGGTTGTAGTAGAAAGGTCACTTTAAAACAGGAGGATCACCAGGCAGAGAGTCTCTTTAAAACAGGAGAACCACAAGGCATAAAGACTCAATCACATGAAACTTCTTCGGGGGGAACTTCTCCCAGCACGACACCGGCAAACAAACTGTTTTTCTCTCAAATCACTATACACCAACAACGTTCTTCTGACTGCAGTTAAAACCAAAATTGGCTCACTCTTCATGATCGGCCACATGTATCACATTCTGAAATGATCTAAGCAACTGTATGTGAAGTGTCTGGCGCAGCAAAACATTAGCAGGAAACCCGGATGTTCCAACAGTGCTGCCCTTCAGCTTATTCTCATAGGTATAGATTCCATTGGCGGACGCAGTCAGGCTTTAGTTGTGATGTTATACAAATACACTGCCTCCTGTATCGAGTACTACTTCCTAGCAGAAATTCTTTTCACTCCTGTGACACCACTCCACTATTCCATTTCCAGCCGGGGTATGCGCGCACTGGAAGCGCATATGGACACCCCATTTTTTCGCAAAGGCTCTGAATGTCCTACTGCAGAACTCCCTGAGTGTGTTCAATCATCTCCTTATGAACATCTCGCTCATGGGTTTGGTTGTCAGTTTCGCTTTACCTGTCAAAGTGTCGGCTATCCAATGATACACACACAGGGAATCGGTCATTAAGTGCAGATCCTTTGCCTGCCAGGTTAATGCCCTTCATCATAGCATCAAGCTCAGCCAGGTTTATGTGCTGTATGTCATTCACCCTCTATTACGGAAAGAAAATCAGTTAAAATAAGTTTAATGGAAAATTTACATAATTTAAAAATACAGTCCTTTCCTGTTGACATTAAAGTACATATTTTTTCTGATTAAAATTAAAATAAAATAATTTTCTGGTAACGTGTTTCTCCATGTGTATTTTTAAAGTTGATCTACACATTCAGAGAAATAGGGTTTCTCTTTTTAATGTGTGATTTTGCTAGTATGTTTTGTTTTCATATAAGAATACTTTCTAGAACACAATAAATTTGAATCCTGGAAAATTCTAATCCATATAATTTGTTTCTTTATTGTATATTCGCAAGTGTACTATTATGCGAATTAGAGTGAAAATGCTAAATACACGTTACAAGAAAAATGATTTCCCCTCAGTGTGTTTGAATGTAACTTTTAAAATTTTATTTCTCTCCAGTGTGTGTTTGCAGGTGTCTCTTCAAATTTGAACTCTTTGAAAATGCAGATCCACACACTTGACAAGAGAAGGGTTTCTCTCCAGTGTGTGTTTGCATGTGTTGCTTCAAATGTGAACTCTGTGAAAATGCTGAACCACACACTGGACAAGAGAAGGGTTTCTCTCCAGTGTGTGTTCGCATATGTTTTGTTAAATTGGAATTTTGTGAAAATGCTAATCCACACACTTGACAAGAGAAAGGTTTCTCTCCAGTGTGTGTTCGCATGTGTTTCTTCAAACTGGAATTCTCTGAAAATGCAGATCCACACACATGACAAGAGAAGGGTTTCTCTCCTGTGTGTGATCGCATGTGTTTCTTCAAACTGGAATTATCTGAAAATGCTGATCCACACACTTGACAGGAAAATGGTTTCTCTCCAGTGTGTGTTTGCATATGTTGCTTCAAGTGTGAACTCTGTGAAAATGCTGATCCACACACTTGACACGAGAAGGGTTTTTCTCCAGTGTGTGTTCGCATGTGTTTCTGCAAAGTGGAATTCTCTGAAAATGCATGTCCACACACTTGACAAGAGAAGGGTTTCTCTCCAGTGTGTGTTCGCATGTGTTGCTTCAGATTGGAATTTTTTGAAAATGACAAGCAACACACTTGACAAGCGAATGGTTTCTCTCCGGTGTGTGTTCGCATGTGTCTCTTCAAAATTGAAATCTGTGAAAATGCTAATCCACACACTTGGCACGAGAAGGGTTTCTCTCCAGTGTGTGTTCGCATGTGCTTCTGCAAAGTGGAATTCTCTGAAAATGCTGAACCACACACTTGACAAGAGAAGGGTTTCTCTCCAGTGTGTGTCCGCATGTGTTGCTTCAGATTGGAATTTTTTGAAAATGCTGATCCACACACTTGACAAGAGAATGTTTTTTCTCCAATGTGTGTCTGCATGTGACTCTTCAAAAGTAAACTCTGTGAAAATGCTGATCCACACACTTGACAAGAGAAGGATTTATCACCAGTGTGTGATTGCATGTGTATCTTCAAATGTGAATTATTTGAAAATGCAGATCCACATTCTTGACAAGAGTAGGGCTTCTCTACATTGTGTGTTTCCATGTGTTTTTTCAAATTTGAATGATTTTAATATGCTGATCCACACATTTTGCACAAATATGTTTTATTTCCAGGCTGTGTCTGTGTGTGTACTTTTAAATGTGAATTCAGTGAAAATGCTAATCTACAGACTCTACAAGAATAAGGTTTATTTTTTATGTGATGATTTAAAATTGCACTGTAAAAATTCTGATCTACACATTTAACATGAGTTGGGTTTCTCTCCAGTGTCTCTTGGTATTTGTATTTTTAAAACTAAAGTCTGTGAAAATGATGGTCCATGCACGAACTGCACAAGAGTAGCATTTTCCCTTTTGTGTGTGTGAAAATATTGAAGTCATTCAAGATTCTACAAACTATGAGTTTATGCAATGCTCAAATTCTGAAGATGCACAAATTTCCTGTGAAACCCTCTATCCACCAGGAAGCAAATTCACTAAAAACAAGCAACATGTTCTAGCAAGAACAAAGGCAACTGGGATGAATATATAATTTCTCCAAGCACTCTTTTTAAACGGGAAAATACGTATTCACACAATTCACAAAAATATGTGCAAATGTTTTTCAAAAGAATAGTTTCTTTCTACATTCTCATCTTCAAATTGATGATTAAAGTTTATGGCCATCAACTTTTCACTGCAATATCTGTGAATAAAGAAGAAGTATTATTTAAGAGAATACTAAACCCATGCATTATTTGCGATTTTAAATTTATAACCACTTATTTTGTATTTTATGAACTCAACATATTACACATTTCATGTTAATTTATTAAATAAAATTGATATCCTGTCTTTCTTAAAACAACAATAATTAAAAGGAATATCATTTAGAGACTTGCATTTTTATATTTCTATAATTTATATTTATCAGGGACAAGATACTTGTTTAGGTTTTAACATTTAACCAACAAAACAAGTGCAATTGTACCAAACCATTTATGATCTTAAAAACAAAAAGATTGAAACAGGAATAACTTTTCATCTTTACATCCTAAATTTAAGAAAAGTTGAAAATTTCAAGCCAATTGTGCATTTTGTGATAAAAGCATATCATTTTGTACATTTATAGCCAAAGGCATTCCCCAAAGAATTGTATATTGAGCCCTATGGATTTTCAATATGTCGTCCATGACAGCCATTTAAAAATGGCTGCCTGCAACAACTGTTTTCAGATCAATTCTCTTATGAGCGAAGGATATAATATGATCTTAAAGACATAATTAGTTGAATTTTTTACCATACATAGTTCCTGGGGATTACCACTTGGATAATACATGCAAGTCATCAAAAATTCAAGATGGCGGCCATGGCTGGCATGAAAATTGTAATTGCAATAAAGTTGCGTAGACTAGTCTGATATGGATGGTCTCAGTATCAAATCATACATTTTTTATGATGCAGAATTCAAATTTGGAACTTTAGAATTGCCCAGAAGCATTCTATCTCACAATTCAAGTTGAAAAATAAGTCATAACAATAATTGTCCAAAGTTAGGGTCTATCGCAGGAAAGTTTATTCAGCACTCCCAGTCATAGTATTTTCTTACAAGCCATGGCTGCCATCTTGAATTTGGAATGCCTTTGGCTATAAGTGTACCAAATTATATACTTTTATCACAAAATGAACAATTATTTGGCTAAGCTGCCCCACTATAACAGACTTATTGGAAATATATTTTTATCTGAATTTAGATAAAATGTTGATTTTGTTTTCATGAGTTGCTGTGTACATAACTAGAGAAAGGTTTGAAAATATTTTGTTGAAAAAAAAGAGAATATTTTTGCTTTTTATAGTCAAGCAATTAGCAATGTATGAGAAGATTTAAGCGATAGAAGATCAAATATTAAAATATTATTAAAATGATGAATAAAGATAAAGTATTATTAAAACGATGAATAAAGATAAAGTATTATTATCTAAAATTGAAAAATTCATCATCATTTTTCATGAATACAAAATCTGGTTTTGATTTGAATAAGTCGAATATTCAAAAACAAAAGTTTTCACAAGTAATTTTTGTGCTTTCAATCCATAAGACCTTAGTTACCTTGGGAAATTCAGAGTTTTGAGAAAAATTAATTATTTAATCTTTTAGGAGGGGGTTCTATTTACAAAGTAACTATAAACTGGACTGTTATTTTCTGTCCGGCATAAGGAAGTACAGCTATGAAGTATTCAGTTACTTCCATTGTGAAAGTTGTTATATAGGCTTTTTTTATATTTTAATAACGGTGACACTAAGAGCTTCCAGGACCTGCTCGATGGTACATGTAGGTCAGCAGGGGAGTGTGCATGGACCCGCCCATACACACCCCGGGGCAGAGCTGGGCATGCCCGCATAGGCCTGTGCAGCTTTTAGTGTCAATGTAATTAAAATCTTTCAAAGTGGAAGTTGAGGGTTAACATTCAGATAATACCAAAAAAACAATATTTTACAAAAAAGACAGTTACCAAAAGAAACTACGGTAAGTAACCGAATATTTGGAAGTTGTACTTCCTTACAACGGACAGGAAGTAACAGTTCAGTTTAGAAGTATACTTACATTATAAATAGAACACTCACCCTAAAACCTAAAAAGATTAATTTTCTCAAAACTGATGAATTCCCAAGGGAAAGGAAGGTCTTATGGATTGAAAGCACAAAAATCACGTGAAAAATCTTTTTTTTCTATTTATTTAGAATTTTTTACTTTTGAACCGTTACTTTTTC
Organism: Architeuthis dux; assembly: GCA_006491835.1. Classification (NCBI taxonomy): domain Eukaryota; kingdom Metazoa; phylum Mollusca; class Cephalopoda; order Oegopsida; family Architeuthidae; genus Architeuthis; species Architeuthis dux. The sequence continues at coordinate 787,735 of VCCN01000987.1, forward strand.
TCATTTTTTTTGTTTTACAAAAATGAAAAATTTCCGATAGAAATAAAGGTCATATCCAGTCATTTTTCCAAATCAGATCAAACTCCATACGAAAAATACATTTTCCTACAAAAATACACTGGTTTGCTTAACAGAATCTTAACCAAAAGTGGAGAAAGTTATTCTTCAACTTACCTTTCATTTAGGTATATTTTGCATTATGGGGGTTTGATTTACAATGTAAATATACTTCTGGCCCCTTCCTTTGTGTCCGTCTTCACACGAATATGGCTGTGAAAGTGAGCCATATTTGCGAACAGGCAGACATAAAGTAAGGGTCTAGTTTAGCAGTATACTTAGATTGTAAATAGAACATCCACTGTCAGACACATAGTAAAGGTCCAGTTTTGCACGATAAGTACATTGTAAATCAATCCCATCACTTCAGAGCCTTCACTGGCTTCAAATTTAAAACTTCATTTTTCTCAAAAATGTAAAATTTCCAGAAGAAATGAAGGTCATATTCAGTCAAAGCAGATTAAACTATAGAGGAAAAATACATTTACCTGCAAATATAGCATAAAGATGTACACAAAACGAGGTTCCAGTTCAGCAGTATACTTACACTGTAAATCGAACATCTACTGTCAGAAAGACGGACACAAATAAGGGTCCAGTTTTTCATTATGCATACATTGTGACTCAATCACTCACTTTAGAGCCAATTCACTAACTTCCAGTTTTAAAGTCACGTTTTCTCATTTTCTTGACAAAAATGAAAAATTTTCGGAATAAATGAAAGATTTTCCAGAATTCCTAGAATTAAGTCACAATTACAAAAACATCTAGAAAATAGGTAAGTTTAGCATCCCACATAGAGTGGCAAAGTGATGACGTCATCAGCATACTTCCGGCTCCACTGTCATTCACATAGAAAAAAATCATGCATTTTTCTTTCCTCGCCGATTTTTTATTATTTCGATTGCAATCTTGCATAGTTTGTAAGTATAAGACAGTCAGTTTATGCTGAATTAGAAATTTTGGTGCATTTTAGTGATTTTATTTATTTTTCATTCCCTTTTTTCCCTCCAGAAGTTCAGATCAGACGAACAATAACGCCAAAAGACTTTTGCTAACAAAGCAACAATTTTCGATAAAAATTCCCGAAACTAGTAGCCATGTCAATTTTATTGAAATAATGTTTGGCTTATTAATACTAGTAGCCATGTCAATTTTATTGAAATAATGTTTGGCTTATTAATAAAAAGAAAGATTGTAGAAAATTTTCATCTAAAAACTATTTGCCTAAACTCGGACATATGTGTTCAAAAACTTATATAAAAAAACAGAGTTACATGATAGTTAAGTTAAGTTAGCATACTTTGCCCAGAACACAGAGATTTTTAATTTTTACAATGAATGTTTTGCCCAGAACACAGAGATTTTTCATTTTTACAATGAATTTTTTAAAATGAACCGATTTCAATAAAATGCTTGTTGTGAGGGCAAACACAAATGAACAGTAACACAAGTACAGATAATTTGACACAAATAAAGATTTTGATAATATAATGTTTACTCACCTTAGTTGGTCATTTTTGAATTTAAATGTACTTAATTTAATTTTAGGGGATTTGGTGGAGTGGAAATTTACGGAAAAGGGCACAAATAACGGATTAAATTAAACAAATAATTTTAATTTTAAAATGTTTAATTTAATTTTAAATTGACAAAAGGGCACCAATACAGATAAAATGAAACAAATAATTTTAAGTGAGTGTTACCTATTCCGTGTTAGATTTCACTGCTGTATACCTCAGAACAGCATTTTTTCTTCAAAGTTTTAAATTCAAATGAAAAAGGGTTAGTGTTAGGGTTAATTTTGATTTTTCAAAGTTTAATTTGATTTTAAATAAGAATTTATATCAAATATTCCTCTGTGATAATCCTTAAAAACACAGAGAACATATGTAGATTTCTGTTTCTATGTTCACTCTCCACATGAATTCATTCATATACGTCAGAAAAAATACAATTTTACCATATAAATGATGGCCGACGCTGGGAGAATAAATGCAGTCTCCCCTTTAGGTGAAAATGAGGCGAAAGCCATTCTGTTGTGAGCCAGAACCGCGTGGTCTGGCAGGAAAAGAAGAGCAAGGTTAATGTGTTAATGTTTTGAACTTGTTATAAAAGTACATTTATTTTTAAGGTCTGAACACACAGAATTAGATAGAAACAACAGAGGATTGTACAGTACACTTCTGAATGAAGCAAGTCCTAAAAACTGGATCCTCAGCGGAAGCTACTACAATTCAGTAAATGATGTCTGACGAGACGTGTCGACATCACAAGGTTACCAGGAGAACTAGTTTACCCACAAGAGAGAGCTGTTTTTTCCCCTTCAACTTTTATACAAACAGACATTCTTCAAATTTCACCTTGCAGTGTTTAAAACACACATTAACTAAGAGGCTAAGTTTAAAGCCGCAATAGGAGCAATCTTATTGCAACCCACCTTTTATATCAACCACGCTGCGGCCTAGCCCCCAATATTACACTAGATGAGAATACCTCTCTCCGTCTGCATTATTCAGTGCAGTCAACGAGAAGTGCTTTTTCTCACATTTTGCAATAAGAACTCTAGTATTAGCTGTTTATTGGTTTTTAATAAATTCAGTTAATACAAAATTATCATTTTTTTGTTATCCTAATCCCATTGGGTCGATATCATCAGACTTGTTTTATTCTAAAAACATAGTAATAATTCGGTCTGTACAGGGTTATTGCTTAAGCAATAATTACACACTGAATGAAGTACTTAAAATTAAGTGCATTAGTAATTTTGACAAGTGGTGCTTTGGGGAATATTTTCAGTAAAATACCCCCCTTCAGACTTTTTGTGTCAAAAATTTGACATTTAGTACATTATAGTACAATGTGAATTTTTAATTTATACTAAGAGCATTCTGAGGATACTTTGCCCTGAAAATATTAACAGGATATTAGTTAACAGCTAAAGTATATTATATTGTAGAAAGGAGTTTTATTCTTAACGTTTCTGAGGATCCCAGATAACGTTGGTTAATAATAATAGCTTGTTTAAAACCAGAATGGTTGTTTGTAACTCACCCTACACATTGAATCTCTTCGTTCAGAACCTTCCATCTTTATAGAATTCTAACAGTTCATTTTCCGGAAGCGTGTCTTCCTGAAATGAAAATAAAAACCTGACACATTATCTTTTGGATACAAGGTTGAACTACCAAATTTAACAACTTGATTTGTTGTAATCAGCCGAACACGATTTAGTTTGGACTACCAACTTTGATTTGGTTTGGCCTAAAGACTGTAATTTGGTTTATGGTCTGCTGGGTTTAATTAAGTTGGACGGTAATTTAGTTTATGGTCCAACGACTTAATTTGGTTTGGACTGACGAATTTAATTTAGTTTGTAATTTGTTTTATGGTCTAACGACTTTAATTTGAAATATGAAAGCTGTTGGTAAGACCTGAAGAGACTGCATGTCTGCACTCTCTACTACTATATATGGCCCTTAATTGTGGCCTCATTAGTCCTAGGCATGACATAAAAATGCAACTATGATTTACGGCCCTTAATTGTGGCCTCAATAATCCCCCCAATTGTTACAAATACTTGACCAAGTATCAGTTGGACTACTACCATGGCTGGCTCAGGTCACAACAGAGGAACATAAAATTTGTTGCGGGCAAACGATGCCATAGTACCAGTAAGAGAAAAGGCCTATTTTTTCTTTGTTGTCGGCCATATTGCTAGCCTTTGGATTTACCTTCTCATACTGATGCTTTCTGGTCAAAGCCATCCCCTCTGTGAAATTTCCTAAAACTGTACCCTCGACACTGATTTTCTTGGAACGACTGTGTTGCCACCACAGGGGAGGCTGGTATTTCACAGTGTTATTTCTTGTTGTTAATAAAACGCTAAAAGGTAAGATTGCATTTGTTCTCCTTGTCGGCCACCTAGCCCCCAATATTACACTAGATGAGAATTCCTCTCTCCATGTGCATTATTCAGTGCAGTCGACGAGAAGTGCTTTTTCTCACATATAAGAATTAAAAACAAAAGTTTTCATAAACAGCAAATATATATAAATTTTAAATAATTTATTATTATTTTTAAATCATCACTTTAGTATAATCAAGTATTTTTATCAAAATAATTTCACTTTTAAACAAACGGGAAAGTATGTGCAATATTGGGATGCTAAAATACGATTTAGCCAATCTAGATTCTAGATGTTTTTGAATATGTGACTTAATTTCCGGGTTGTCCGATTTTCCTACAAAAATACACTGGTATGTTAAACACAATCGGTATGCTTGCAATAACAAATCACAACCCCAGACATTTTGAGATTGACAATTTTTCATTCGACTATTCTAAGTGGTTAGATTTTTACTATAATTACTTTTGTTCAAAAATAATGTTATTCTCGATCTAAAAATACCATTATTCGAAATCTACCTACTAACCCTAACCCTTACAAAAAAATTTTTTTAAAATTATTTCAAAGATTTTAAAAAAAGGTTATTTGAAAAATAAACAACTAATGATGCTTACAGCATTTCAAAAATTGACACTTTTAGCCATTGAAGAATTGCCGAATTCAAAATCCGGGGTGTCTGATGCGTTATTGCAAGAATCTTAAACCACAAGTGGAGGGAGTGATTCAACTTACCTTTCAGATGTGAAATATGATAAAACAAAACAATGACAAAAGTGGAGAAAGTAGGCTTCTTGATAATTAATTACTTCTTTCTTTTTCGAATTCCCCAGTCACTTCAGTCAATCTAGACAATTTCTGTTTTGTTTGTTCAATTTATAAACAATAATGTTGAATTGAAAAGAATCACAGAAATAAGGAATGATTCAAAGAAACAAAAAAGAAAAAACCGTCAAGAAGAAATGAAAGTCATTTTCATAAAACAACAAACATAGGAAAATGTTAAGATTTCGAAATTCCAAAATAAAAAATGCTCACCTGAATTATTTGAAAATGTTTCAGACGCAAAGATGATTATTCAGGATTCATAATAAAAACATCAAATTTTCATGTTAAAAATATTTCGAATGTTGACGAGGACAAAGCGAATCGATAACCGGTGTTCAACATAATTTCTCCTGAGTTAAAATATCCACAGTTTACAACATTTCATGAGGAAAGAGGAAGAAATATCAATTCTTTTTTAAAAGAATAAAATCAGGAACATAATTCACGAAAGGTGTTAAAGATAAAACTTAAAAATCTGTTTCGAAATCATGAGGCGGTTTAAAAATAAAATAAGAATTGCTCTAATATGAACTATGTGAATTGTGAACGCCATATTTTTATATTTAAATGAATCCAGCGACTTTGGTCGATATAATTCTAGTTAATTAGTCCCCACCAAAAACTAACGTCCATAATTTGAAAGTATGGAAGCCTAAAAAGAAAAGAAATTTAGTTGTATTTTCTTTTTCTCGTCGACTAAAAATTCGTGGTGTTTTGGCAGAGCCGGATTAAGGTTGCGTGGCGCCCGTCGCTGTATTTCAAAGAGGGTCCCAACAAAATAATTACTAGTGTAAGTAAAAAAAAAAAAATATTGAATATCATCCACATACTTATTATTAGATCGTACATTTATGAACTTTTCTCATTGCAATTCTTTTCTGTTAACTAATTTTTTTTTGGGGGGGGGATATTTATGGGGGTCCTCGATTAAGCCCACTCAGTCCCCCACCCTTAATCCGGCACTGTAGTTTAGGGTTGAATTTTAACAGCAATTTAATCTTGGAAAAACAATACATTTCAACCTTCGGATGAAGTATGGATCAATCACCCCCAAATTGACAGATTAAAACGGCCACATTTTGCGTCGACACCGGTTGACGTCACTTAAACATCAGCAGTCTTACCAAGATAAACAAATACGATTTTTAGGGAAGATCGCAGCTTTAACTCTGCATGGACCTATTTTGACAAGTTTTTAATTAAAGGTGTAAGATCGAAATTAATAATCCCAAAGTTTTTAAAAACTTTTCTTCATACAGTTCAGAAAAATTATGAGCAAAAAAGAAAGTAAACAGAAGCATTTTTAGAGTTTCTTTTACCGAACGGTAGCAACTATCACGGGCTTTTGGCAAAAAACGACGTGTTGATTAAAACGTCTGTAACTTGAAATATATTAATTGTATCATAATAATCTTTTTTGTCATTAATAGAAGAACGATTGTAGGAAATTATCAACTAAAGATATCAGTAGACCAGTTAAAAAAAAATAAAAATGCCGTTCTGAGGAATCTTCCCGGTTCTTTCGTTGACTTTAAATTCGCCATCAGCAGCGGCGGAAGAAATCTTTGCAGAAATGCATGGCCCAAAATACTTTTCTAAGCTCGATGTTTCCAACGGATTTTGGCCAATTCCAGTTGGTGAAGAAAGCTCTCGTCTTTGAACTTTTAATACGCCATTCAGAAGGTATCGTTTCACACGACTACCTTACGAAATTCACAGTGCAAGTATTCCAAATTGAAATTGCATAAATTCTAGAAGGAATCGAAGGAACTAAGAACTCCCAAGATGATATCATAATTTGGTCGAATACCGAAGAGCATGTAGAGCTCACTTTTAACCGACTGCGAAAGAACGGTTTGAAATTAAATAAATCTAAGTATATTTTCGCTAAGTCACAGATAACTTATCTCATCACAAATGAAGGATTGAAACCTGAGGCATGACAAACTGCGGCGGGCTGTAGTTCGATCCCACCTTCGAGTTGGCATCGATTAGGCGTGGGAGAACTGGCGAGCCGCCAGCCGCTTTATTTACGGGAGACTTCCTTCGGGTGTCACCGCGTAGTCAACGCTCCCGGAGAGGGGGGAAACGCGTCGGTACGGTGGGGCGCTGATGATGATGGGTTTGGCAGCAGTCAGGGGATGGTCACTCGAGGAAATAAAAACAACAGACAGTGCTGAGGATAAAACAATTTTTTATTTAAGAACAGTATTCACTGTGCTCCCGTTGATGAACTCTTCTTTTACGATTGATCGAAAAGGGCGAGCATTCGTCCACGTGGTTTGTTGGTTCTAACCTTAGTTAGACAGTCTCTGTATATCTCCACCGTTTCGTGGTAGATATTCTGCTACAGCTTGGATGTGAGTTATGTCTGAACGGTCAGAGTTAGGTATGGATGGCACAGCCTTTGACGACCTCCAAGGGAAGTGGTGAAAGTGAACCCCGGTTGTGTCTCTCCTGCCATATATATATTGGTCTGTGTGAATGTGGGTGTGGTGAGTGTATCGTTTTCTTGTGGAAGATATACTCTTAATTATCGGAAGTGCCTTTTTGCCAGTCCGTTTTGTGATCTAAAACATGTTTCTCATTTATCCACATCGGAAACTTATCTGTTTGGGGATCTTTGCTAGGTGATTATTTGGCTGGGGATACCTTATGTTGGATCCTCTGTGGCGTCGCATAGATCGTTATCTGTCTAAGAAAGGGGTGATTCCTAGACAGATTCCACCTCCTTAAAAAGCCATTATGGTGTATCACCATAACTATTTGCAAATTTCTCCCAAATTACTCAGAGGTGACGACGCCATTACGTCAACTTCTACAAAATGACACCCTCTGGTCATTTGAAAAGCCTCAAATGGAAGCAATATCAAAGCTCAAAGAGATGATCACAAACTACCCTGTGTTACAGTTTTATAGCCCCAATTTACCCACAAGAATTACGACAGACGCAAGTAAGCACGGACTCGGTGCTGTACTGGAACAAAGTTGTGGCAAGTCGAAGCGGAGTTGTCCCCCGTGATTAAGGATAGTTCCCTATTTCCACACACGACCTCGTAACCTTCGCGTCCTCACGTAGCAACAGCCAATGAGGGACCAGCAATTAATCACGTGACAGGCGCAAGATTTGAATCAGCCTCCCTTTTCTCCAGTCGCCGAAACGAACGGACGTGTTTCACAGCTCTGCTGCCTCCCATGAATTCTACCCGTCCCACGTGCGCGTCGGATGGGCAGAGTACAAAAATACCCAGAACAAAGTAAACAAATTCCCTTTTACATAGATTTTTTTATTATATCTGTGAACTCTTTCAGCAACAAAACAAACAGATCCGAACAAAGCAAATTCCCTTTTACATAGACATTTCTTTATATCACTGTGAACTATTTCATACCCGAAACAAATATACCCGAACAATGGACTCTTACATATTTACACACACACACACACACAGACAATGGACTTTTAAATATGCACACACACACACATAAACACTAACTAAATGTCCACTCTTAAATAAATGAATAAAAATGCTCGTCTCTTTCAAGATTTTCTTTTGCTTTTCGTCCGTCTCGTTGTTAATTCCTTTTCCAGCCATTGATCGCTAACCAAATGGAGTCAATTTCAACCCACCTTTTTACCACCAGTATTATGGAGAAATATAGTGCATTCACGCCGGCGCGCCACAGAATAATTACCCTCCACAAGAAGGCCGAATTCTCATGCAATGGACTCCCATTGGCTACCCATTTCATTTGCATCACGTGCTACGACTTCCACAGAACAGAACTACTGTCTTCTAGAAAGTGAAACTTTAAGCATAGTGTTTGCTTGTAGAAAGTTCCCTCAATTCATTTATGGCACTCATTTCTTGATCGAAAACGATCACAAACCTTTGAAACAAATTTTCAAGAAACCACACACAAAATCTCCTCCAAGAATACAAAGATTCTTATTAGCCCTACAACGTTACGATTTTGACCTCAACTATATACCAGGTCGTGACTCAGTCGTCGCTGATACCTTATCTCCAGCACAACAATCCTGACTTACATTCACTCAATTACAAAAAGAAATTACCCTATGAGTGACAACAAGCTCAATGTCTACAGGGAAGCCACTGCAGGTGACCCAACTCTACAAACACTGATAGCATACAAAAGAAAAAGGAATGGCCCCACAAAGAAAAAGTCCCCTCTTCTTTTCAACTTTTTGTTTCTATCCTCTACGAAATTTCAGTCGTACAAGGACTCGTACTCAAAGATACAGGGATTATCGTTCTTAATACTCTGCGTAGGGAAATCCTACAGGCATTGAAAAATGCATAGCACGAACCAAAGAATGTGTATACGGCCCCAACATAAATGCTCAGATCAAGGACATGGTCAGTACATGTTCGACATGCATTGATAACCGAAATCAACAACCGGCCGAACTTTTAAACAGTCATGAAATTCCTGTTACACCATGGACAAAAGTAGGTCCAGATATATTTAATCTATACCATGAATCGTGGTCTACACCACAAGATATTTTGACGTACATCAATTACAAAACTGTGGATCAAATACAGTCATTAAAAACTTGAGGAACACTTTTGCCAAATTCGGCATTCCTCAGATCGTTGTGAACTTGTGAGTGACAACTGAATTCAAATCACAGGATTTCAAAACATTCGCCGAAAATGGGATTTTGAACACAAAAAACAAGTCTAAATTAGCCTCAATCGAATGGTATGATAAAACGAGATATTCAGACTATAAAAAAAGACGCTAAAAAAAGCCATAAAAATGACAATGATCCAAACTTGGCACTTTTAGCACTACGCACAACACCATTAAAAAAACTTATGAACAGAAACTTACGCACAAACTTCCCAAACATATTCTATCACAAAAGGTCATACAAAACTCAAACATCAGAAAAATCACACTCTTCACGTGAACTACTCTTACTTAAATCAAATGACAGTGTACGAATAAAATTCGATAATAACTGGAACAAAAAAGGTAAAATAGTTTTTAAAAACTGTTAGGATTGCTATAAAGATGGATGGAAAGTTGATATAAAAGGAAGGAGAAGTGTAATTAAAGTTGTAAGAGAATGTAGATAGTTTCTATATTCGAACATAGCGGTCGAAAATGTAAGTCGCAGCCATTAGCTGTGGTTGTTGGCAGTGGCAGTAGTAGTAGTAGTAGTAGTAGTAG
>VCCN01000987.1:797902-841944 GCA_006491835.1 Architeuthis dux
AACATAAAAGTAAAATTGACATACATAATGGATGTCAAAAAAGGTAATACATGTGTGAAAAGAGTTTAAGAGAGATTGTTGTGAGTGCAAAATGAAGAGTGAAGGTAAATAGTTTATGTCGTTAGCCGGTTATTACGTACCGAAATGGATTTTCTTGTGATAGAGAGTTATTTAATGTACCATGATATCTGGTGATAGATACACCGAAAGATATGTTTATCGAGACAAAAAAATCGGTTAAGAACAAAAAAGGCATATGACAGAAAGGAAAAATATACCGGTATAGAAAAGGATAGTTTCTAAACAGGAAGAAATTTAAGACTAGTGGCTAGCCTGTGTGTAGAAACTATATAGATTATTGGTCATATTTTCTCGTAGAACCTATATGTGAGGTGAGTATTCCTTGCTTGAGCGAAAAGGAAAAGGAGAGATGACCAAGATTGAAGTGAGAAATGTTGGCATTTAAAGAAAAGTGAGTGAACAAATATGAGAAAATAGTTTTATTTAATTATATTTTTAATTTACAATATAAGGGTCCAGTTTAGACGATATTTACTTTGTAAATTGAACATCGGGTGTCGTTAATACAGACACAAAGTAAGATCCTTGTTTTACATTATACATACACTGTAAATTGATCACCAACTTTAGAGCCAATCGGCATGTTTCCCCTATAAAAAAATTACTTTTTCTCAAAAACGAAAGATTTCTGGAAGAAACGAAGGTCAGATGCAGTCAAAACAGTCCAAACTACAGGAAAAGTTTGTTTTTTCATAATTTGTTACTTACGTTTGCTTAATTTAAATTCATAAAAACGTTATACATTTATTTCTTCTTTTAATAATCATGATTATTAGTGGGATGGATGAGTCTGTTGTTCACCACAGTTTTTCAAATCTTGAAATCAAACTGGTAACAGCCGGATCACGCAAAAATGCCTGTTATATATACAATTACTACTATTAAATCCAGAGCCAATTACGTCCTCTTGCTGTGACGTCACTGGCTACTGCCACTTATTCAGTATTAAAAATATCGTTGTTCGATCAACACGTGTCTGTCTTGTTCTTTACATACATATTCTTAATCCGTACCCACCTTCAATTACATAACATAATCAGCATATAATAGAGCCCATCAGGAAATCTGCCCATCACGAATTTATCAAGAAAAGAAAAGTGCCCATCAAAACATAATTTTCCCATCATATAGATTCCGTGAAAATTGTATACGGTTATACACTTTTGACACAGCTTACTTCTGTTTTTCTTTCATGCATTCTCTTATTTCTTTTCATTTTTAATTAATAAAATTTGGTTTTCTTTTGGTTTTTTACACTCTGGTCATAAGCATACCTGCCAAGGTTTAGAAATACTCAGAGGAGAGATTTCCTAAAAAAAATGCCCCCTCCATGGTTTGGGGGCGAGTGAAACCACTTGGCACACATCTTAAGAACACCCAGGTTTTTATTCCGAGAACTAAAGTTATCTATTCATCCGTGCTGGTTATGTAAAAAGATAACCAGCCTTTCAGAATAAGGAAACACGGCACTCGACATGATACACTTTGTAAACACCAAGTCTGGAAAAACCTTGTATATTGTCACTTAACATTTTACCTTGGAACTTGACGAAACCCATTCCAACGGACGATATTACGACCAGCCACACATCCTCCACTCACCTATTCCTATAAGAAGACGGACTATTCTTCATTTCTTGGTTCAGTCTGATTTGTCGCCTGACAAATCCATGACAGTTCCACCCGATCCACCCTTTACACAGAGACGCGCCTCTCACCGCTGATTATGTACGTACGCATTCATTTATATATACACACACACTCTCTTCCTTAACATCTTCAACAAACTAAGGACACTTAGTAAGTAGTAAACGAACTCTTTAAATGCATTCTTTCTTCTTCTTCTCAACAGCTGAGAACTACTTTATTCTTATGTCTTCTGTAATAAATATACTTCTTATTATTGTTACAAAGTATTTGCAGTTATTATTTGCATGTATCTTTATTTCATTGCAAATTTACAATGTGCACTGCAGGAACATACAGAGAAAGAAAGAGCATATCGCTAACCTTACATTTCTTCCTCTCTAGTATCATCAGCACTCTAGCTTACTTACGGCAATCTGACCCTTAAGGCTATTATCACTGTAGCTACTACTATGACTACCGCTGTTACTATTAGTTTATCGTCACTACTACGGCTATCTAGAGATTACTACGCTACGATAATTGTTTTGTTTTTTTCACCGTTAACTTTTCCACTATCACATGGAGTCGGATATATTTAATAATGGTGTTATTTACATCAAGATTATTTCCATTTACAAATTAAATTCAACGAGCGGCCATGATTAGAAACGAAATCCTTTATTGTGAGGCTGTGACGTCAAGCAAGGGACATCACTCAAAGTTATTACAATAGAACAATGCAAGGGACGAATTATAATTATACAATAGTCAGCATTTACTTTATTAAAACATTGCTTATTTTATTATTAAAAATTAAATAAATTAAATGTGACTTCATTTCCTAGCCCGAAGCCAAATTTGTTACTTGTTTCCTATGACTTTTCCTGGCTGTAATATATAAAAGGGACATCACTCTTTATTAATTCCAATGGAGTGGCCTCCGCTGCATTATAAGAGACACGTATACTTTAAGCAGGTTACATGATATATATACCATTAGCTGATCAACCGCAGAATATAAAACATGGGTAGATAGCAGCGTGCAAAGCGGACGGATTCCTCACCTACGATCAATAGAATCTTAAATGCCAAAAACACATACCTTCTCAGATATTACACTAGCCAACGTTATGGCCTTTTCCCCGTTCACCGGGTTTAATATGGCGCGGTAAAGGCAAAATTACCTGGTCCCAGCGGTAGGTATTTCTGCGAAGTTCGTGACCCACTTACGGAAAATTGACACCTTGATAAAATAAACGTCAAAATCTTATAAAACTTAATTTATTCGTTGGAAAATGTTAGTAAGTTGAAAGATTGGCGAAATATATGAGATAAAAATTATTTGTGTACACCTTATAAAACGGGAGATATTATTGAATCAAAATAGTGTAAATATCCGTGCAAATGTAAACAAATTCTGTTCTGTAGTAATTACGAGTAGATTTTACCCCCCTTTTAACGAGCAAAATACCACCTAGATTTAAAAAATTTACTACACATCAACTACTGATCGGATTTTAATAATATTTTCAATACTTTTCGAATAAAGGATGAATTTTTTAAAAATCAGTTTGTATTCCAAATTTGGGGGAAAAATAGTTTTTCATTGTGATTAAAAACACTCCCTTAAATTTTCATTAATTTATTTTCAATCGATCAGTCCGATATTTTTACATTATTAAGTCAAGACCATGAACATATAAATTCTGCTTCTGCTTTTGAAAAAAACTAATTTCTGTATTTCCGTAAAAAATGTAATTTTTTTAAACTACGAAAAAAAATACTGCTCTAATTGCCAATATTCATTCATTTGGTAAAATATGATTTATCGCTATTTTCTGTAAAAAGAGAAATAATCTTAGCATTAAAATCTTTTTTATAGAGAATTTTTAAATGATTTTTGAAAATTCATTTTTACTCTGTTTCTGTTTCCATCGGTTCAATTCTGTTCTCACGTGATGTACTGAAAGGGTAAGTAAAGATATGTAAAAAAAAAATGAAACTGAAACCCTGGAAGATTATTTTTATTAATTTTTTTGTTGTGATTTAATTGGCCGATATTTTTCTACGGATGGACATAAACGTAAATTTTCTATGATTATTATGTCAACAAAGAGGACACAACTGCTGTAATAATCTCACAGTCAGCAAACTGCTTATTGACAAATACCGACTTCCGTAATAAGTAATTATCGCATGTGAGCGTGTTAACATTTCTTATCTATGACGGTAAGCAGAAGGTGTTGACCCCCCCCCCCTGTGAAAAAAAGAGGTTTTTATGTAGTTTTTGAATGGAAAATCGTAATTATTCGGTTAAGGATTGTTCAGTAATGATAAAACTAAGTATATCTAAAAAAATTTAAAAACATCGGAAGAATTCTTGATTTTTAAAAATATTTTAAATTACTCACTTCGAATTTTTTTAAATTTCCAAAAAGGTCAACAAAATGGAGGAAATTATAGTTTAAAACTTTAAATTGACTTTTAAGAGCACGAGTCTGCGTTGAAGTTTTTTTTTCTTTTTTCCGGACACATATTTATACTTTATTCTTTCTAACAAAAACAAGAAAAAACTTACAGAAATTTTAATTTACGTTTTAAAATGGGGTGTCCAAAGTGCGCAGAAATACCTATCCCAGCGGCCTGTACCGCAAGCAAAGGCACCAGAGCAATCCATGACCCTCCCTTTTAATGCAATGTGACGTAGTGCACCGGAGAGCAAGACTGGTTCCAGCCCTGAAAGGCCGGAGATGTTGTAGCTGAAGAAAAGCGGGGAGCTTTATCTTCAGCTGCAACATCTCCGTCAAAAGCGGCTACAATTACTTTTCTTCTTCTTGTACGTTATAAATAATAATGAAATACTAACTGGACCCGTGGAAATTCCACAACTAAGATTATCCATTATCTCATGCTTCTGCGCTTCTCTAACCCTTTTCCTGTATCTTCTCATTCTCTCCCTTATTCCTTCCAATCTTCATTGCTAGTCCATGAATTTATCTGTTATACAAATATGGATTAGTTTCATATGCAAATGTTTTCCTACGCCTCAGTAAACTATCTAACTTTCTGTTCTGTCCTCTCCATTCCCACCCTCTTATTAAACTACCTAACGACTTTCCTTTCCTTTTTCTTTTTAAATGAAATAAACCGAATTTTAACCTAGACTTTTTACAAATTTGTAATTCTCTATCGTAAAAAAAAGAACGAACAGTCTTTTTCGTCTGCTTTATTCAAATTTTTGCGTTCCAAAATTCTCTCTCTCGTGATTATTCAGTTTTTTTTACCAATTAATCAATCAGTGCATCACGGATGTATATCGTGATAAGGGGAATTATAGTATTCATTGGAGGTTTTTACGAGAGAATTTACAATATTCAGTTGTTCATTTAAAACATGAAAAGCCTTCAATACTTTAGAAACACAATTCATTTAGGTGTCCATTTTTCATTCAAGATTTAATAGTAACAACTCCAGGAAAATGTACACGCAGATCCTGGTAGGAGGAAAGGGGGTCCAGATTTCCCCCTACCCCGTTTGGGCAAAGCACAATTAAAAAAAAATTTTTTAAATATCTAATTAAAGAAATTTTACAAATAATCACAAGTAATCATAATTCACCTAAAAACAAAAATGTATTTTGTTGTTCATCTAGTATAAGTAAGATGTCTCCCATCTTATTCTTTATAATTTTTTTTTTATTTCTGTCGTATTTTTGTTTGATTTTCTTTCTCACTTTACTCTCTGCTGGACACAAACTAAGGGATTATCATCATCATCAGGTCGAGAAGTCTTCACAGATGCACCTGACACGTTCCCTCCATCCCATTCGGTCCTTAATCAAGGAAGGGGGATCTTCTGGAAGACATCCAATGTCATCAGCCAGTTGATCAATAAATGTGCGTTGGGGTCTGCCAACTGAGGTAGTTCCATGTGATGGGCGCTATAGCAACGTATCACTCATGAGTTCATCTTAGTTACGTCAAAAATGTCCAGCCAGGCAGATTCTTCTCTCTTATATAGGTTGTAATTGGTATGGTTAGCATAAACTTGTATTGTAAATTGCCCCTCCCCCGCCAAAAAGAAAATTATTTGGTGTGGATTTTCAACAAAGAAAAAAAACGTTTTTTCTAGACATAATAAAGGGTAAATGTTTACATTTTCGGCCCTCTAGCTCCATTGGTGTGGCCTGTACGCAT
Organism: Architeuthis dux; assembly: GCA_006491835.1. Lineage (NCBI taxonomy): Eukaryota > Metazoa > Mollusca > Cephalopoda > Oegopsida > Architeuthidae > Architeuthis > Architeuthis dux. The sequence continues at coordinate 803,809 of VCCN01000987.1, forward strand.
AACACATACATACATAGCCAGCCAGAATCACTTAAAAAATGTTGAAACCTCTGTTGACGGTTTCTAACATATTACTTGTGAAAATAATTTTTCCATTTAGATAGATCCCACCCTGCTCAAAATCCTGAACCCCCCCTCCGAACTGTCAGGCATTTTACAAGCTCATGGTTTCACACACCTCTCTATTTATGATAAATGAAAATGTTTTTTCACAGAGTTACAACATGTTCAGAGCCATGTAATAAAAATAAACTAACTGAAATTTTGAGAAGTTTTTTAAAAATTTCAATGAACAAACTTAAAGGCAAATAAATTGATTTGTTGATTTTTATTATTTCAAAAAGCCTCAGAAAAACTTTGATATACAGTTGATTCCGGTTAATAGGACCAACGGTTATTAGGACCAACCACATAATAGTACCAATCTTGTAAGAACCGATTCAAACGTATGTAATCTAATTTGATCTGTTTATTATGATCAATGCACCAGTTTTTTGGACCAGGCAGCAGTGCTACAGAATTAACATTTTTTAAAATAAAATCTAATTACTAAAAATATATTGTTTAGTTCTCAAAACAACTATTTCAAATATGTTTAGCTCGTGACTCAAGTTAAATGCAAAATTTCAAAAAGAAAGAAAAAGTAGAAATTAAGTTGTAATGGTTTTATGCAAGGTGTTCCCCTTGAATTAAACAAATATTTGGTGTTTTGTGTATAAAAAAATTAAGCTTAAAAATTCTATTCAAGAGTCTGGTGAAACCAGCCCTTGATTGTGTTTCTCATTTGGCTTGTTCAGGTGATATATTGCCAAGGAGCTGCGATATCCTTATCCATGGATCTCTGTAATATTTTAGGACAAGAATAAAGAAAAGACTCAACTTAGTAAGATTAGTATTTGGTCTACAGCATAAGTGTGCAATATACTTGAGATATTGGACATTCATAAAGTCTCTGAGTGGTGGAGTTTTAATATTTTCCAGAACCATGTTTATATAGTTAAAGGCAAAATTATCAGGTTTTCCGGGCTCATCTAATTTACGTCTATAACCACCCTTGACCATCTCAGAAATGTATACCAACATGATTCAAGTGTCTTCAACTGCTGTTCCTTTGGCTACCAACTTTGATTAGCATAGATTAACCTTGGTCTAACACAGGACTCTAACAATTTCCTTCTAACACACAGATTTATTTCCTTATCCTTCAAGACTCCTGAAACTTAGCAGTAGAACGTGCAATACGTACATCAACGAAGTCACCATTGTTGTGGCTATAAACAGTGTGGCCTAAATAGCAAAATTATTCCACCTTGTCAAATCTGTTTCCGTCAACCACAATCTTCTCAGTACTGGTTTTTTTTAACGATATTGTAGGTCTAAAATGATTACATACATTCTTCATTATAGCTAGAATACATTGAGCTTGGTCTAGGGTAGGGAAAAACAAAACAAGATCATCAGCATACAGTAGCCATCTTATCACCACCACACCTGTCATATTTCCTTCTCTTCTCTGCTTATGTCAATATTTGAGTGATAAAACTTTTAAAATCCTTGATTCACCCCAAAATTTAATCAATTCTCCCTTAGCCCTCGGCCCACCCTTCCACAAATTTTCATCCAGAATGTTTGGAGATATTGGGTGGACAGACAACACGAATGAATACATATACCTTTTCCAACTTGGTTGGCATAGGTAAATAACAATAAACATTTACAAGAGAAAACAGAGAATTATGGAGACAAAGGTTTTAGTTTGTATCATTATTGTTGAAGATTTCATCTGCTTTTAATTATTCTACATTTTATTACCACTACCAGCAAAGTTGGATATGTATTCGGTCGCGACTTTACGTCTGTCTGCACTATATCTCCAAAAGTACTGTAAAATTCGGTTATTTGTGCCACTTTTTAAATTTGTAATTTCCCTTCTGTTATAAGAAATGTGAATATGTCGTAGTCTAAAGAACTAAGACAATTTCTTCTTTCCAACAATGTAACTTCAATAATTAAAAGCAATAATACTTAGTTGTATTTTTTTAAACACCAGTGATCCAAGTAACCCCTGGTTGTGTTAACTTGGACCACTACAGATATTTCAATGACTTGCCCAAGATTGAACATCTATAAGGTTTTTAAAATACATATACCCTAATATAGGGCAGTACCTTTTATACCTGACGATGCCTGACACTTCCTGCGTTAACAGAATCATATTAGCTCTAATGGAACAGCACTTTTAATTTTCATGTACTTGAAGCTCAGAACAAAACATAAAATATTTATATAACACTTGAAAAATGCAAGAACTGGATAATCAAATGATTTTATTTAGAAAAGATAAAATGATGCGGGAAGTGATTTGTCAATATTTGATTTCTTGACACACACACACACACACACACCTGAAGAATTCCAGAATTACGAATTCAATTGTCTCTGAAAAGAATAAATGTTATACTGCATAAATCATTAAGAAGTTAATAAACTATTCAAAAACCTATGCACCTCTATGAGGCATAGTTTGGTTTGGTAAAAGTTGCACTATATCTACAAAATCACAGTTGTCTACATCTTCCTTAGTGGGCCATTTATATTGATTACAATCTCATGAATATTCAGGTCACATAAAAGAAATTTCTAAAACTACATTTGAAATTACTTTAGTTATTTGGCCAACAAAATAGTGATCAACATCTTTTTTATTTTTTGAAGAGGTAACAAGGAAGTGGAAGGGTGGACAATAGGCTACGGAAGAAGTGATTGAATTTGGGGGCAGATCCATACACAATTACTTCCCCTGACAATGGCGTTAGCCTAGGTCTGCGCTCTCTGAACACTTTCTAGTTTCTTTGCTGTGTTTATCTTTGTCTGAAAAAGAATTGTTATTTACAAACTTTTTATAAATTTACTATTGTGTTTTAAAACAAAAGTCTGGGAAGAATTTTATGAGTGGATTAAAATCTTTAACAATTTTAAACAGTACTAAATCTGATGCTTGTAAAATGAAGCCAAAAGTATTAAGATTCATAATTTAAATTCTGTGAAAAAGCTGGGGAAAAAAGACCCACACTGTACAAAGGGAAGCACAAAACAAATCAATGAAACAGATAGTTATGTCTTGATTCAAAACCAACATTGTTCTTCATTGCACAAAATGAAGCCAAAAACACAAATAAAATGACACCAAAGTTTAGATGACATTTTATGAAAACATTGTTTTAATTAATAACATGAAATCTGTGAAAAAAGCTGAGACAAAAAGTTTGCACACAGCCCAAAATACAAGTTTAGATAGTGATATTTTATAAAAGAATTGTTTTAATTATTTAAATTCTGTGTATTAATTTGAAAGAAGCTGAGACACAAAGGTTTTTAGATCAAGTTCTTCCTCACATTAAAACAATGGATTTTGTCAAAGTTTACCATTTCATTTCAGTGTGCCTTAGTTTTGTTCTTTACACACACCCTAATTTAGGTTTTGTGTTTCAGTTCCATATTTGAATGCAACTCAATTATTTTAATGTTTTTCTTTCTTTTTTTTTTCAAGTTTGAATATCAAGCTCAATCTTTTAGTGCACCTCAGTGTTGTTCTTTACTTGCTTCCTCACATTAGAACAATGGATTATTTCAATGTTTTTCAACATCATTTTAGTTCATCTTATAATAATGGCAAATTGCTTAACCTCTCTATCATGAAGTTTCTCCCTGAAAATCAGTTGTAGGCTTTAGATATTTCACTTTAGATGGTTTTAGACTATAATTTCCAGAATTTAAGCTATCGTTATTGTGAGTTTTTTTGTTTACATAACTAAAATTAAACAAGGGTGTATTGTTTAAGAACAATAATTTTCAGTGCTTTCAATCTATAAGACCTTTTATTTCCTCAGGAAATTTGTAAGTTTGGAGAAAAATTAATTTTTTCAGGTTTTAGGTCTATTTACAATGTAACAATAATGCTAAAATTATTTTTCAGAAGTGGACCTTCCAAAATAAGTAGTGCCTACATTTAGGCTTATTGTTTACAAAGTAATGTTTAGAATTTTAATGTACAGAAAGCTGAAATGGCTATCATTATCGTAAGTTTTTTGCGAGCATCCTTGAATATAAGAAATACAGAATCCCTTGTGTGACACAGTTTGCTGAGAATGGAACCTCATGTGTAGTGTAAGGTCCTTAGAATGAACTGAGATGATCATTATATTTCCCATCATATTTCCGTAGTTAGAATAAGCTGAGCTGATTTACCACCATATACAAGAGGCTCGTCATCCCTTTCTTTATGGATTGTAAAGGTAAACCTGAAGAAGGCTGTAGAAAGTATTGGCCAAAACATTGTAGTTACAACAAAAAGAATACATTCAATAATCTGATCAACACTTGGAAAGACAGGTCTGGTTAGTCAATCAATAGAAACCATCAGGTGACCAATGTCTTTTGGCAGCATGCTGTGTTGGGGGCGATCAATTAGAAACTTGGATAAAGGGGTAATCAATGAATAAGTTAGTTCTCTCAGCTTCTGTTGGGCAGTGATCACTAAAAGAGTCCAGATTTTCAAAGAACAAGTGTGAATGGTGCCAGACAAACTAATGGATTAATTTAGCATAAACTAACATTGCAAATTGAACCCCCCACTAAGAATCTTTTTTAGGTGAGGGATTTTCAAAAATAAATGTTTAAATTTTCAGCCCTCTAGCACCATTGGTGCGGTCTGTACGCATCATACATAGCCAGATCAACTTAGAAACTGAAGAAACCTATGTTGACAGTTTTGGTTGATGCTTTCTAATAATGACTTCTCACAAAATTATTGGAGGTAATCCAAGTGACTGTTCAAAATTGGTCATAAAATTTTGATATTCATTATTTGAGACATCCATGGCTTAAATGAGTCAATGGTAACTAACTTCTGTGCAAATGAAGAACCTCATGCGTCACAGAAATATAGCTTCTCTCCAGAATGTATTCGCATATGCACTAACAAATGAGCCACATACTTCACAAGAATATAGTCTTCTTACAAGTATATGTCTGCATACATTGGTACAAAATTGACTTCTCAGAAAAAGAGCCATACACTTCACAAGAACATGGTTTCTCCCCAGTGTTTGCATATGTCTGTTCAACTTTGACTTCTGTGAAAAGGTAGGGTCTCATAATTCACAAGAATATAGTTTCTCTCAAGCATGGATTTGCATATGCCTCACCAGAAAGAAAGAGCTACATGCTCCACAAGAACATGGTCTCTCTCCAGTATATGTTTGTTAAAGAGTCTTCAAAGGTGATTCCTGTAAAAAGGAAGAGCCACACACTTAATAAGATTATGGTTTCTCTTCAGTATGTGTTAGCTCATGTTGGTTCAATTGAGACTTCAGTGAAAAGGAAGAAGCACACACTTCACACGGATAAGGTTTCTCTCCAGTGGGTATTTCTCTCCCATATGTGTATGGTTATTCATCTTCAAGCATGATTTCTTTGAAAATCACACACAAAATCGCACGCACTTCACAATATGGTTTCTCACCAGTGTGTGTTTGCATATGCCCCACCAAACCTGACTTCAGTGCAATGGATGAACCACATACTTTACAAGAATATGGTTTCTTTCCAGCGTGCCTTTTCATATGCCACACCAATTGTGACTTTAGTGTAAAGGATGAGCTACACACTTCCCAATATGGTCTCTCTCCAGTGTGTGTGCATGTGTGTTTTCAAAGTTGACAGATGTGGAAAAGCTGATCCACACACCACACAAGAATAGGGTTCTTTTCCTGTGTGTGTTCGCATGTGTCTCTTCAAATCTGAATTAAATGAAAATGCTGATCCACATACCTCACAAGAATATGGTCTCTCTCCAGTGTGTGTACGCATGTGTGTTTTTAAAGTTGAATTCTGGGAAAAGGCTGATCCACACACCACACAAGAATATGGTTTCTCTCCAGTGTGTGTGTACATATGTATTTTCAAAGTTGACAGATGTGGAAATGCTGATCCACACACCTTACAAGAATATGGTTTCTCTCTGCTGTGTGTGCGCATGTGTGTTTTTAAAGATGAATGCTGTGAAAAAGCTGATCCACACACCACACAGGAATATGGTTTCTCTCCAGTGTGTGTGCACATGTGTTTTATTAAATATGAATTCAGTGAAAAGGTTGATCCACATACCGCACAAGAATATGGTTTCTCTCCAGTGTGTATTTGTATGTGTGTTTCCAACTGGGATTTGTGTGTAAATGCTGATCCACACACCTCACAAGAATATGGTTTTTCTCCAGTGTGTATTTGCATGTGTGTTTTCAAATGTGAACGCCCTGAAAATGCTGATCCACACACTTCACAAGAATATGGTTTCTCTCATGTGTGTGTGCACATGTGTGTTTTTAAAGATGAATTCTGTGGAAAGGCTGATCCACACACCACACAAGAATATGGTTTCTCTCCAGTGTGTGTGCGCATGTGTTTTATTAAAGATGAATTCTGTGAAAAGGCTGATCCACACACCACACAAGAATATGGTTTCTCTCCAGTGTGTATTTGCATGTGTATTTCCAACTGGGATTTGTGTGCAAATGCTGAACAACACACCTCACAAGAATATGGTTTCTCTCCGGTGTGTGTGCGCATGTGTGTTTTTAAAGATGAATTCTGTGAAAAAGCTGATCCACACACTTCACAGGAATATGGTTTCTCTCCGGTGTGTATTCGCATGTGTGTTTTCAAATGTGAACGCCGTGAAAATGCTAATCCACACACCTCACTAGAATATGATTTCACTCCACAGTGCGTTTCCATGTGTCTCTTCAAAGCTGAACTCACTGAAAATGCTGATCCGCACACCTCACAAGAATATGGATTCTCTCCAGTATGTGTTTGCATGAGTGTTTTTAAATTACACTTCCATGAAAATGCTGATTCACACACCTCACAAGAATATGGTTTCTCTCCAGTGTGTGTTTGTATGTCTTTTTCCAACTCAGACTTTAGTGAAAATGCTGATCCACATCCACACATGAGATCTATCTCCAGTGTGTGCATGCATGTTCATTTTTTAATTTGAATCTTTTGAAAATGACAGTCGATGCACTTAGCAATGGTAATGTTATTCTCCAGTGTGTGATTGCATGTGTTTTTCCTTAAGATGAATTCTGTAAAAATGGAGATCAATGCATCTCAAAAGATTTGCATATGTATCTACAAAATCAATTTATATTAAATAGTTTATTTTTAGTGAGATTTTGTAATATTTTTTATAAACATCCTAAAATGCAAATCAACACATTTCACATTAATTTGGTTTCTTTCCTGATTCTTGGATTCAACATTGAATTAATGATTACAATTTCTTTATACAATATTTATGTGTGATCGGAGAGGTTCATCTGTTATCCATTTCAATATCTGTGAATGAAAAGGAGGTATTAATAATGTAAATAGTAGATATATGCATTATTTGCAATTATAAAAACTCAGTTTGTGTTTCAATGAAATGCAATATATTAAATACTATATACTAATGTTCTTCAAACAAGAATGATTAAATAAAATATAAATTAAATATTTGTCCTTGTTTAAATGTTGTTATACAGTGTGTTTTAATCATTGTATATGGCTTGTTTGGACTATTTTCCTCATCTTTGTTGTTCATTTTTCACAGCATTCTAACTGCTTACCTTCCGGCCTTCCTCGGTGTCTATTTTGTTCTGGAATGTTGAATCTTGTGTATCCCTCTCACCTACACTTCACATCACAGTTTTTGCTTCTGTGTTTGGGGGATTGTCTCCAATTGATCTCTGCACTGGCTTTGTGACCTCTCATTGAGTTTTGCACTTGTTTGCAGATGCCTCACTGAAATAAGACCCCAAAGAAAACATGGCCTAGAACTGTGTGCATAATATTCCAAGCAGTTGTGGCAGAGAGTATGAAGGTGAGAAGAAAATAAGACTCAAGTTACACTGAAAAACTGTAACACAAGATGACACTTTAAAATTTAGTATGGCCGATCATGTGTGGTGGGAGAACAGTGCACACCAACATTTATGCAACAAGAGCAAAATAATAGACAGGGAGAAGCATTGGCTTATGGTGAAGTGAGGCCACTTTGGGTGCTTGTCGCCTCCAAGTCTATTTTCCATATCGCAAACCTCGAAGATGAAATCTAGCCGAGACAGAGAAATTTGCATTATGCGAATCCCGGGCAGGGATAACTGATGCCATAGCCAGCATAGAAGCATTGGCGAATAAGAATTGAGGATCAATTTCATTAACTTAGAGGAGAATCATTATTCTATCTTTTCTTCCTTTTAATTACAGGTTGACTTTTAAATCATATAAATGGTGGCTCAGTGGTAATTAAGTGGGACCAGATAATGAGGAAATTGATTGATAATTCTGTAATTAAAAACTTGAAATAGATAAGGAAATTTGACAATCAGACGGAGGGGAAGGAAGGAGAAAAATGGAAGAAAGGGAGGAAGGAAGTGAGGATATAGAAGGGAAGGGGATTCAACATCCCAGAACAGACATCCGAGGAAAGCTAGAGGGTGCTTGGCCAAAATGTAGTGAAAAATACAAGGAAAATAGTCCAAATAAACCAATGATTGAATATTTGTCCTTTCTACTTTCCTAGAAACTAGAGACATTGCATTATTGATTGAAAATAGAAAAATTGTTTACATTGTAATTTTTAACCAACAAAACAAGTGTCATCACGTCAAGCTGTTCATCTTCATATCTTATGTTTAACAAAAGTTGAACAGATTCAGTAGAAAGATATTCAATTTTTGTTCATCTGAATTTAGATAAAATCTTTATTAATGTTTTGTTGAAAGGAAACGTATTGTACATAAAAAACTGAAAAATGTACAAAATATACTTTAGATAAAACAGTGAATATTTTTGGTTTTTATAGTGAAGCAATCAGCAATATATGAGAACATTTACAAATGCTGAGAGAAATATTAATTAGTTCTTGGGAATTGCTATTTGGATAATACATGCAAGGCATTGAAAATTTGAGATGACAGCCATGACTGGTACGAAAATTGTAAATGCAATTAACTTTCGTAAACTAGTCTGATACTAGTCTAATTGTGGTGTTGGAAAGATAGCTACAATGTAGGGAGGGAATTGTGCATGGATCCTCTCCAAAAGTTAATCACTTCTTTACTGATCTATTGTCCACCCTACCACTAGATTTCAATGGAATTTGGGAACTTTTGGAAGTATCATATGGACAGACAGAGCACTTTGAGATTTTCAGTTAGCTTGGACATAGAGGAGATAATTTTGCACGGATCAGTTCTAATTTTCTTACTTCTTTTGTAGCTTATTGCTCGCTCTTCCACAAAATTCCATTGAAATTCATTGAGAACTTTAGGAGATATCGTGTGCACAGACAGACGGAAAGAACAGTATTAAAATTGGAGCATTTTATTTAATCCTGGCTGTTCTGTATCTCCAACTTCAAAATGAATTTCCATGAAATTTTGTGGAAAGGTGGGCAATAAGCCACGTAAGAAGACAGAAATTTTGGAGCGGATCTATGCACAATTATCTTAATTAAAGTTCTCAATGAAATTTCGTGAAAGGGTGGGTAGTAGGAAATTTTGTAGTGGATCCATGCACGATTATTTTCCCTACATCCTAGCTGTCAGCAACCACAAAATATCTCCAAAGGTTCTCTGTCTGCCCACACAATATTTGCAAAAGTTCTCAATGAATTCCAATGGAATTTTGTGGAAGGGTGGGCAATAGAATAGAGAAAAAGTGATTAAATTTTAGAGTGCATTCATCAACAATTACCTCCCCAATGTTATAGCTATCAGTTCACACAGGTGTTTCATTTTAAAACAAGGGTTTATGACATTTGATTGTAAATAGCTTGAAATGACTTGCTCTGATGCATATGGTTCTTTTGTAAACTTCACTCAGCATGACATTTCCTCAAACAATAAACAATATTTCCATATTTGATGAAAATTTCATTTTTTTTCTGACTAAGGCACCACATCAAATATCCGGCATCATGAAAAATGGCACTAAATTTTTTTGTAAATGATCTGGAATGTGTACGCAATATATTCTTACTCACTGAAGGTCCCTCTAGCATGTCCAATTGGTTCCATTAGTCAACTCAAAAATTCTATTCCAGCGCCAAAGGAGAAAAATGGCAGCCAGGAGTGACATACTGAAAATTCCTGATGGCTCAATATCCAATGTTGTTTTGAATCACACCAATAGGTAGAAGCATGCAAATTGGTAAAGTGAAAAAGCTAAGTGGGTTCTACATGAACTCAACAAAAACCATTAACAACAAAATCAGTCATTATTTTCCGAACAACCTAATATTTTGCAGTTTCTAATTTCCCTATATAAGTCATCTGAACTAATTTGCAGAGGATTTTTTTGACAAGTTATAAGAAATCATTTTTCCTAGATATTATTTTTGATCACTACTCTCCTTAATTAACTGGTGGTTCATACAATATTTTGTGGAGGAGTGGGAGATGGGGTATGAAAGAGGTGGTTAAATATTGGTGCTTTTTTAATTAAAATACAGTGTTAGTGTATATTTTGTTTTTACAAGAAAAAAATATCTGCTGAACATTGAATTTCAGAAAGAAGGGTGTTTTACTTATCATACTTATGTTTTACAAACTTTGATGAAACTATTTTTTTATAAAAGAATTTATATTATTTTTGGTTTAATTACATACAATATCAAAATGTAAATTATGGCTTAACCAACATTTTTTTAGTGAAAAACTTAAACACAGCCTTATTTTGCTCAGTTAGTCAGTATGAATATGCAAAGGTATTTTTTGTTTTTATCACAACTTTATTCTATTTTCTTGCAATTATAAACAAAATTAAACCTTAAAAGTAGATATTTCAATTTTGAACATTAGAGAAACATGTGGCGGTTGCTAACTAAAGAACATTTTTAATAAAGATAGTGGGTTAAAAATCGATAGATTTTGCTATAATTTGCCATGATGATATAGTGAATATATAATAGAAAAAGATATATCATGTTTCAGGAAGTATTATACTCATGTTTGGTTAGGGTAATGTTATTTTTAGGGGTGCAAATGCCAAGATAAATTTGAAAAATAATTGTATATAGAAGCAAACTAAAGTGTTAACTAAGATATCTTTTTTGGTATATTAGATTTGGATGATGCCAGATAATTCAGGTGTCTTATATAGAAATGAAACAAAACAAGGCTGGTCTAGATTACGTGAACTCAACCATGACGAATTTGAATATTATGACACATTCCTATTACTGGCCGGTGGGGTTATGAGTTGTAGTTTTTTATAACAAAAGATTTAATAAGAAGCAAGGCCAAACAATCGTTGCATAACACAAAAACAATTTTATTTCAGTCAAAAAGAAACAATGTAATTTATTTTAAAGGAAGAATTTTATTTTATTTCATTAAGTAAGGAAAATAATCATATAGAAAATATATGCATGCGCCTCAAAAATTAATTAAAAACGTGTACCGAAAAAAAAAAATTATTTTAAGTCAAAGCTGAAACAATGTAATTTAATTTAGCCATATAGCTAAAGTCTTGCTTCTTATTAAGCAAGGATAACCCATAAATTTATGAGAAAAAACGAAAAATATCTCTCAATCAAAAAGAAATTCCTGGATCCGCAACAAAATGTAACCACCTCTTCCGAAACCTCATTGACCTTCCTCCACAAAAAAATGCCATCGAAATCCGTTCAGTACTTTCGGGGGTATCGTGTGGACAGTCGGAAAGATCTCCGCAGTACCTCTTCGATTATCCCCAATTCGCCTTGTTAACATTCATATTCTGATTCTATATAAAATTAACTTTCTTTTGATGTATAATATGTTTGGTTAGAAATGTTGTACCATCAAAACCCCCATCTTATTGACTATAAAAGCTTTTAAGTGAGCGATTATCATTAGGGGAACACCGGTTCAGCGTCCCACGCCCAAACACTGAATAATTTACTGACAATAATTATAATAATGAACCTTACAAATTTTATAAAAAGAGAAAAAAAATTAAGACGAATGTTAAAATTCAGTGCAGCAAACAAGTGTATTTTTATAGGGAAATGTATTTTGCCAAAGTGGTTTGAATGAATTTGAAGAAATGAAGCCTTAAAAGGTCATTCATTTTCATAACGACAAAAATAGAAAAATGTTAAGATTTACCTGGATGATCTTTAAATATTCAAAAATGTTTCAGATGCAAAGATGATTATTCAGGTTTCATAATACAAACGTCAAATTATCTTGGAATAAATATATTTCGAATGATGACAAGAACAAAAATCATCGGAAAGCGGTGATCAATATAATTTTGTCCATGAGTTAAAATATCCACAGTTTACAGAAAGATGGAAATATTCTCCGTTTTTTTGTTTTTGTTTTTTAATTAAATCAGGAACATAACGCTTAAAACTTTTAAAATCTATTTCGAAAATCATGATGCAATTGGAAAAAAATTGCTATAAAGCAATGAGGTGTCCCGGAGGTAATGGTTCTTTTTGGTGACCTGAGAATTAAACGGCCCTGTCCGGACCCTAAAATATTCAACCACCAGGGCACTGGAAGATGCTAAATTCCCACGCCCAAACACTGAAAGATGCTAAATTCCCACGCCCAAACACTGAAAGATGCTACATTCCTACGCCCAAACACTGAAAGATGCTAAATTCCCACTCCCAAACACTGAAAGATGCTAAATTCCCACTCCCAAACACTGAAAGATGCTAAATTCCTACGCCCAAACACTGAAAGATGCTACATTCCCACTCCCAAACACTGAAAGATGCTAAATTCCCACTCCCAAACACTGAAAGATGCTACAGTCCCAAATATGCTGTAAAATGATCAGATATTGAAATGTTGCCTCTTTAGTGTCCGGGGCGTGGGAATTTAGCATCGTCCAGCATTCGTGCATGGCAATATAGCATCTTCCAGTGCCCGGGTGGTTGAATTTAAAATATTTTAGGATCAAGACAGGCCCGCGTAAACCCCAGACAGGTTCACACGGGTCCATGACAATAACCCTGTGGACAATAACTCCACCCTATCGGACCTTACTGGACAATAACCCCACTTAGTAGAAAATAAAACCGAATTTGTTTTGGACCATCACCTTAACAAACGATATTATAATGCATCTATTCCCCTTCATGAATTCCCTTATTTCTTTTATGAATTATCTTATTTATTTTATTTTATAATTTTTTTTTTCCGGATTTGTTTAAAGTTTTGGCCCATCACGAATTTATCAAGGGCAAAACATAATTTAATTAATGAACACATAATTTAATTAATAAAAACATAATTTAATTAATGAATATTTGTGTTTTTTTACACAAACATTTTATAAGGTAGACTTTTGGCAGAACTTATAAGTTAATTAATGTGTATTTGTGTTTTTTACACAAACATTTTATAAGGTTTTATTCTTGGCACAACTTAGCCAAGATGCTCCCGATTGAATTTCTGAGTGTGAAATAAAAATAAACAATTTAACAATACACGCACATACACACATGTACACGTATACACATATTGTATCCCATTTTAACAAACAAGATACACCCCCCGTGATTCTACATTTAGAGTACCAAAATGTTCCTTAGGATGTCCTCTTTCAGAAAAAAGATGTCCCCAAGAAAAAAGTTGGGAAGAACTACCTCATTTGCATAAAACAAAATGGTCGCCAGCATACACCAACAAAACAGAATTTCATATCTTGTCTCCCAGTTGACATATCTGAGTACTTTAAAAGGTTACATCATGGGTTTAAGACATGAGGAATTCAAAAATTTATTTTACCCTAAAACATTAATTTATAGGTATTTCAGGATTTTACAAGGAATGTCTGTATAGACAAAATTGTGGATATAGTTAATGAAGGAGATATATACATATATATCGTTGGAAAGACCAAGGCCAACACCTGTGCAGAAGGAAATATACATATGCATGGGTGTCCGAAAAGAGGGTGTTGAACACACAAGTATAGGTGTTCAAACCTGATAAAAGAAAGACACCGGACACCCTGAATGAAAGCTCACAGGACTCAGAACAGAGAGGCAGACCACCTAGGCTAGGCCGGAAGGCATGAGACCGGTGTCCCTGTTGGGGACAGACTGTTGATTCTCCTTATCTCTCTTCATTCTCCGGCCGGCAAAATGTAACTTAAGAAATAAAAATATGTTTTCATATTTTTACAAACAACTTTCGAGTCTACTTTCTTTCCTGGACCCAACAAATTTTCCCCTGCCTATACAACATTGATAGAGAAAGGTACATTCATACTTGTAAAATCTGTAGTGGTGGTCATCAATAGGGTAAATGTAATAAGCGATGCAGCAACGGGGCAAAAATAATTTTGGTGCCACCCCCCAAATGTTTTGATTCATTACCCACTTAATGACAATAACATGAAGACTTAAATAGGCCTAAAATAAAGTCACACTGTAACATTTAATTAAAATATTACTTATTTTATTAAACAAATTTTTTTCCTACCCAGAAAATCAAAGTTGGGACTTTTCTTCCTATTATGTAATTTTAGGTAGCTCAGAGTAATGCTACATTGTGACTTTTGTTCCATGACTTTTATTTTGGCCCCGTGCTCCCAGCCTCTCTGAGAGCGTTCTGTGTCTCTCGGCTTTTTATGGGGTCCAAACGCCCACGCTGAAGCCATTGTTAGTGTGTCACTACCTGAATGCAAGCAGGACTTGCAGCGATTTCTTGGTATGACAAACTGTGTAAAATTTTACCAAATTACTCTGAGGTTACAGAGCACCTTTACATTTACTTCTCTAAAGTGATATTCCTGTGCCAAAACTGAAATGATCACTAGTTCATCTGTATTATCATGTCCCAAACCTTCCTACCAAGATGACAACTGATTCAAGTAAATATGGAACCAATGCTATTCTTTAACAGAATCATGACAGTAACTGGTTACCAATTGCCTTTTTGTCACGCGCCACAACACCCGCCAAACAAAATTACTGCTGCCCTCTAGAGAGAGAAGCTTCAAGTATAGTTTTTGTTTGCCAAAACTTTTATGAAATTCTCTATGCCATTCATTTCATAGTCAATTTTAAGGATGTATTGATTTATTTAGAAAAATCGGAATGTTGTATGATTGTATTTAAACAGCTTTTTTTACTCTCATCTTCATCACTGTCAATGTAGCAAGGATTCACATTATATAGTAAGTAATAAGGAATACTTTGAATGGAAAATTTTTTACTGTTTGAATTATGTTATGAAGAAATCAATGAAGGCTTACATTTGTTGATCACTGAAATGAAAATATTAACAAGTACTAATAGAGAAATGTACAAATGATAGATAGGGAACATTGATGGAGGGTGAAAAAATTGAAGGAAGCGGCATACATTAGACTAACAGACGAATATCCAATTCTTTCCTTAGCAGAGAAAGAATTTTCAAGCATCCTTCCTATAAAAAATATGGAATAGCATGTGTTGCGGAAGGTCTTTGCAATGAATTGAGCCAATCAGTAAATTTGCCACCATATTTTATGGATTGTAAAAGATAAACTTGAAGAAGGCTGTAGAAAGTATTGGCCAAAACATTCAATAATCTGAACAATTGGAAAGATAATGACTCTTTTCAAAATTATAGAAGGTAACCCAAGTGATTGTCAAAGTTTGTCACAGAATTTTGATGACCATTCTTCATTATTTGATACATCAATGGCTTAAAGGAGTCAGGGAATTGCAATGAATTTTTTTACTTACACTGGTATTGTCATTGGGGAATGTGAACATTTAAAATTATATTCACTCAATAAACTGTTTAATCTTTATATGTGGTCTTTTATAAAAATAAACTTTTGTCAAACTCCAGTCCAAGTCTGGAGTTGACTTTGTTTTCTACCGTAACAACAAGAACAATCTTCAGCAAATTTAGGAGAGTAAAAATTAACATTCCTGTACCATGATTTGAAACCACGACCAACTGATTGATAGGCTGGTCTGCTACCAACTGAGCTAAATTGACAATTGACATATCTATGAAATTCATCTTACAGATACACAAGGTCTTATTTCATTCTATTAAATAAGTACATTTATACTGAAAAAAAATATTTTTATAATTTCTTATTTATTATATATACAATACAAAAGTTGCAGAAATCATTTTCAGTTGGAATAGAGTTTGACCCTGCAGCAGACAGGCTTGTTTATTAAATGTTTGTTCAGATATGTATGTCAAAGCGGAATTCTTAGGAAATGAAGATTGACAAAATTGAAAACTTGCTTTCGAGTGAGTGTTTCAGCAAAGGAGGATCAACAGGCTATAGATGAATATTGTTTTTTTTCAGTGTGTGATTGCATATGTTGCAACAAACCTAACTTCTGCACAAGGAACAATCTTATACTTCACAGAAAAGGAAAGACCTCACACTTCAATGGAATATGGTTTTTATCCATGATGTGTTCGCATATGTTGGTTCAAATTTGACTTATCAGAATAGGAAACACTACACACTTCACAAGAATATGGCTTCTCTCCAGTGTGCGTTCTAATGTGAGCTTTCAAATATGACTTCCTTGAAAATGTTGATCCACACACATCACAAGAATATGGTTTCTCTCCAGTGTGTGTTAGCATATGTCTATTTAAAGATGAATCTTGTGAAAATGCCAATCCACATATCTCACAAGAATATGGCTTCTCTCCAGTGTGCGTTCGAATGTGTGTTTTTAAATTTGACTTCCTTGAAAATGTTGATCCACACACATCACACGAATATGGTTTCTCTTCAGTGTGTGTTCGCATATGTCTATTTAAATCTGATATCCTTGCAAATGCGGACCCACATACTTCACAAGAATATGGTTTCTCTCCAGTGTGTGTTCGGATGTGTTTCTTTAAAGATGAATCTTGTGAAAATGCCAATTTACATACCTCACAAGAATATGGTTTCTCTCCTGTGTGTGTTCGCATGTGTGTTTTCAAATTTGAATGCTGTGAAAATGCCATCCCACACACCTCACAAAAATATGGTTTCTCTTCAGTATGTGTTCGCATGTGTGTTTTTAAATATGAATTTTGTGAAAATGCTGATCCGCACACCTCACAAAAATATGTTTTTTCTCCAGTATGTATGCTCATGTGTCTTTTTAAACTGTGATTCAGAGAAAATGCTGATCCACACGCTTCACAAGAATATGGTTTCTCTCCTGTGTGTGTCCGCATGTGTTCTTTTAACTTGGACTTGTGTGAAAATGCTGAGCCACATTCCTCACATGTATCAGATTTCCCTCCAGTGTTTGCTTGCATGTACATTTTTCAATGGTAATGCTACTCTCCAGTGTGGGATTGCATGTGTGTTTTTCTTCAGGCTGAATTCTGTGAAAATGGAGATCAACACACCTCATAATATTGCTTCTCTCCAGCAAGTATTTGCATATGTATTTTTTAAAAAAAGGAAACCTACAAAATCAATTTACATAGGAATACAGTTTATTTTTAGTGTGTTTTTGTAAATATTTTGATAACACCCTAAAATGCTAATCAACACATTTCATAAGAACATGGTTTCTTTCCTGATTCTTACATAGTCAACAGTGAATTAATGATTACAGTTTCTTCATACAATATTTATGTATGGCCATTCAAGAGGTTCATCTGTTCTCCACTGTAATTAATATCTGTGAATAAAAAAGTGGTATTATTAATGTAAATAGTAGATCTATGTATTATTTGCAATTATAAAATTTTTAAAAACGCAGTCTGTGTTTTAATTAACGCAACATATCACGCACTTCATGTTCAGTCAAAAAGTAGAGTTTATATATTAATGTTCTTCAAACAAGTCTGATTAAATCAAATATGATAATTTGTATAATTGTCCTTATTTGAATTTTGTTAGATGGGGTATTTTAATCATTGTATGTGGTTGTATCCAATTTCCTTGTCTTGTTTATGTTTCCCAACATTTTGGCTGTGTACCCTCTGGCATTCCTCGGGTGTCTGCTTTGTTCTAGAATGCTGAATCTGGATTCAGGGTAGCATGTGTATTCCTTGGACATACATGTAACATTCAGGTTTTATCTCTTTGTGTTTTGGGTATTATCTTCCATTGACCACTGTGCTAGCGTCATGACCTCCCATTGAGTTTTGTACATGTTCACGAATGATTCACCATAATAAAACCCCTAAGAAAACATAACCAAAAACTGTGTGTATAATATTCGATGTAGTGGCAGAGAGTACAAAGGCATACCAGCCGCCCCATAAAAATAAGATTCAAGGTACACCGAAAAATGTGGTATGGCTGATCATGCATGGTAGGAGAACAGTGCACACTGACCTTTATGGAATGAGGTCAAAATAATAGACAAGGTGAAGCATTGGCGAATAAGAATTGAGGAACAATTTCATTAACTTAGAGGAGAATCATGGCAGAATCATTATTCTGTCTTTTCTTTCATCCGAGTCCTTTTCTTCCTTTTAATTACAGATTGACTTTTAAATCATATAAACAGTGGCTCAAATGGTGGCTCAGTGGTAATTAAGTGGGACCAGATAATGAGGAAGTTGATTGATAGTTATGTAATTAAAAACTTGAAATAGATAAGGAAATTTCACTGACAATCGGAGGGAGGAGAAGGAAGGGAAGTGAAGGTAGGTGATGATATTGATATCTGACATTTCACCATTTTCTTCTTGACCCTTACTCCATTTCACAACTTGAGGGAAATCATAGCAACATTATTCTATCTTTTCTTTTCCGTTTCATTTGATTAAAGTTTGACTTTTAAATCATATAAAGAGGGGCTCAAATGGCAGCTCAGTGGTAATTAAATAGAACCAAATAATGAGGAAGTTGAATAATAATTGTGTAATTCAAACTTGAAATTGCTGAGGAATATGCATTGGACGGAGGTGAAGAAGGAAGGAAGAGGGGGGAAGGAAAGAACAGAGGACACAGACACCAAAAAGAAGGAAAGTAATAGAAGAAAAGGAAGGAAAGAAAAAGCATTGGCAATTAAGGCAGCTGAAGTAATCTTCCCACAATTCAATCAGCAGACCGAGTATCAATAGCTTGTGTGAACCATTGATCAGTGGATGTGGCTCAAGAGAAGGGAGTGCATGCAAAACTCGACGGGATGTCCTGAGGTCAGCTCAGAGTACAAGGGGAGACAATCCCAAAAATACAGAGACAAAAACCGGACAATGTTTTGTACGTATTCGACATCCCAGAACAAACATTCAATTAAGGCCAGAGGGTACACGACCGAGTTGTTGTGAAAAACAAAAACAAGGAAAATAGTCCAACTCAACCACATACAATGATTAAATATGTCATTTTTACTTTTCCATGATTTCTTTTCAGAAACAAGAGACATTGCGTCATTGATTAAAAACAGAAAAATTGTTTACATTGTAAAATGCACAAAATATACTTTAGATAAAACAGTGAACATCTTTGTTTATATAGTGAAGCAGCCAGCAAATTAGAAACTGAACCTAAGGAGAGGGATATAAGAAGTGAAAAGGTATACAGTTACATGCATATAAACTGTATATGTATGTAAATGTATACTTTTTCACTTTCCTCTTCCTGTCTCAGAAACCGCCACTGTGAAAGCAAATGTATACTTTTTCACTTCCGTCCTCCTCTGTATATAGTGAAAGCATTGAGTAAGTGGTGGAGTGGTGGTTGCAGGGCACAGAGACCTCAGTTCAAGACAGGGTTGCCATTTTATGGTCAAATTATTTTATATTACTATAGTATTTGAAGGGGTCAATGGGACCCTTTGAAATATAGGATTAATTGAGGTAAGCTTTGTTCTAGGAGTATTTTTGAGAAATTCTTATTTTTGCAGTGTAGTGCAATGTTTTATAAACGATTTTGCATATCTGGCAACCCTGGTTCAAAGACCGAGTACTGAGAATGAGACACAGAATTTGGATTCTCCAATTGATTTGTTCTTAATTCTGTGTTTTTTACAGTTTAGTAGGGCTGCAACTAACAATTCTTTTCATTATCGATTAATCAACCAGTTTATAAAATGTGTTCTACATGTTTTATAAAACGTCACAAATTGGTAAAAATTGTCGATTAGTGTTTACCAAAGCCCAGGATGCCATCCTGAAATATATTCAGTTTACTGTCAAGTCTACACAGTATAGGAAGTGGACAAAATCTGTCCGATTTCGAATGTGGTAGGAATTTTGAACTTTGAAATCAGGGACTATCAAAACATACAATAGCTGAACAAATTCATCAAAGTCAGACAATTGTGAAAAATTATTTGCGTGATATAGATAATTATGGAGCCAAGAATGGAGGTATTAGACCCAAGATGATGTCCAATCAAGATGAGAGGGCAGTTATCAGAGTACTGCAGCAAAATGCCAATCAGTCCAGACAAACAATTAAGAGGTGAGGATTCAGGCACAGCTCT
This sequence comes from Architeuthis dux, assembly GCA_006491835.1. Classification (NCBI taxonomy): domain Eukaryota; kingdom Metazoa; phylum Mollusca; class Cephalopoda; order Oegopsida; family Architeuthidae; genus Architeuthis; species Architeuthis dux. The sequence continues at coordinate 824,279 of VCCN01000987.1, forward strand.
GAAAATCATCCACAAACAATGCACTGGAATTTGCAAGACTCCATCAAAGTGGGATGAAGAATAGCAGAGGGTCCTCTTCACAGATGAGACGTTCAACCTGAATGGCCTTCAGTATTACTGATGTTGGACTAATATGAAATAAAGTTGGGATTGCCAGATTGTAAGATTGATAGGAATATATGTGAGGGGAGAGAGTAAGTGTAAGTAGTAGTTAGTTGTATTAAATGCTAGTAGTCCTAGTTTAGAGAAAGGAGGAAGGAAGGAGATGCTACAGGGGTAAAGTATTCCACACATGGATGTCACATAATGTGAAAGGTCTATAATTGGCTGGAAGGGTTGTGACGTCATGAATAGATTTGGAGAAGACACAATTGCCATTTTGATTATTTCCAATGACCCACCTAAAATCTGGTGATTTTGGCAGCCATCTTGAATCTTGTCAGTAGCACATGTGTAAACAAAATTGAATAACAGAAGAGTCCATACAAAAATAGAATAAAGGCAGAAAGTCCATACAAACAGAAATTAAACAAATGCAGATATTTGTAGACATACAAATTAACATGACATTTCATAAACAATGCATATAACAATCGGGTACATACATATAACGAACATTGGGAGGGAAACATGTAAAACACATTTAAAGCAATCTTACGAATCAGGAGAGAGAGTTGGCTAAGAGTAAATATACTGGAAGTTAGTAAGTAAATTGTAATGAGAGTTTAGTAGTAAAATTAGGTGACGTTACATTGGTCATTCTATCAGTTGCTGTTTTTATGAACTGACAGTGTTTGTCTTGATACAGAGTCGGTTATAGTTGAACCAAAATATATGCTTATAGTTGAACCTAGATATATTGCTATCAAGACAAGAAAATCAATGTAAGAAAGAGTTATGCTAGTCACTGGAGAAGAAGAAAAGAAAAGTTACTGGTTAAAAAGGGAATCAGGGCTTCATTCTAGATAAGATCTAAGGAATGGGCAAGGATTTATTGTTGTCATGGCTTCTTATAGAAAGCTGCTACCAGAACTGACATCACAAGAAAAGGGGACTATATTTATTTACATATTTCTATCTATGTTGGCAGTCTTTAGCTTGGTGATTAAACTAGCATGGTATTCAATTCCTTATTTATTCATAGCATTCCATATAGCAAAAAACAATACCGTCAACCAAAACTGTCAACATAAGGTTCTTCAGTTTTTTTTAAAGCTAGTCCGGCTGCCATTTTTAGGCTGATATATCACCTGTGTAGTTTTTTGGCTATGTTATTGAGTCCAGTATATTGTCCTGACAGTGCTATCTAGATATCAGGGCCTGAACTTTACCAAATATCTAAAATGTCAAGATTTAGCCAAATTAATCATTAAATATGAGCTGTAATGTTTATATAAATATATGTATATCAATAAACATGCCGAGACAAGCTCCCAGCAACCCCCATTCCGTTTCCGGTCCCAGAAAGCGGGAACCGGAAGTGGGAACGGGGAAGGCTCACTTCTTACCAGGCTAATCAATCCTATCACACGTGTGATAACAGCCTCATACATCAGGCACATGGCCGATTTCCACCAAGTTGACTACAGGGCCATTCGCCAAGTCGCGAACAAGCCACACCAAAATCATCACGACCGATCAATGCAACAATGCCGAAACTGTGGCGGGTTATGGCCGCATCACCAAGGCCGACAGAGCTGCCCAGTGCACAACCGCCAATGCAACAACTGCAAAAGACTTCATCACTTCGCCGCTGTCTGTCGCTCGCAACCTCAAACACAAGCCCCACCACCTCGATTTTCAAACGAACGGGCGAACCACGTAGAGAGAAGGCGATCAGACTCCCCTAATTCTGGTAGCGACATCAACTACGTCTTCGCAATGAACCACATAGAGGAAAGGCAATCAGACAACCCCGATTCTGACAGCGACGATACCAATTACGTTTTCAGATGCGATGTAGCACCCAAACAAGACAAGCTGAGCTGGCTACACTCGCTATCCGACGAGGACCACAGACAGCTGAAAAACTTCATTTACGCGCAACGGAAAAGAATGGATGAGTTAGAGAAACGCCTTACCGAGACTGAACAGAAGCTAGCTGAAGCTCTCGAAAAAACCACAAAAAAGGAAGAATGCTATGTCAAGCAACGAGAAAACGAGATCACACAGTCGGGAAAGATCAAAAGGATCATTAAAAACGAAAGAAGAGGAAGAAACAGAAGAAACAGAAAAGTATGAATCAAATATCTCACATGCAAACACCTATTTACACACACACACCAGCCACATAGAACGATTAGTCCCACGTGCTAGCCCCATTTCTGAGAACAAACATGAGTACCACCCCCCTTCTTATACACCAACCGCGATTAATTACACACACACCAGTCACATTGAACGATTAGACCCACGTATTGGACACACTGAGAACAAACATGAATACCTCCTCCCTTCTTGATTACCAACCGCGATGACACCATTTAGCGACGACGATGACCTAGAAATATTCTAGCAAAATCAACAAACCATCTCTTTTCTAAAAATACAGAGCAACATGCTTAAAAAACAAAAATATACAATTTAAACGCAAAACGCGCAGATCACTCAACTGATAAAACACTACAACACGTGTTATCTTGTTCTGTCTTCTTTTCTTAACACGCTTAAGCAGATTATGAATCGAAACGCATTCTAATTTCACACAGCTACCAAAAGAAGAACAACAAGAACACAACATGAGCCTCATCAAAAAATATCTGGTAATATTGCACATTAGAGACGCCACTAAAATACGCATGTCTAAATGTCGAAATTCTTTTTGTGTGCTCTACTAGTCATAAAATGATAGAATCACAGTTTGCTCCATTTACAAACAAGTAGTTTAATTTATATAAATTATTTAATTTATTACTACTTACCACTACAAAAGAATTTTATGTAAAAAGAAGTTTTCAAAATAGTGTGAAATTTGTGAAAAGATAAGCGTTAACTGCTGAGTGTCAACTATGCAGAAGTTTTGGGGAGCTGGTGAAAATGTTTTATGACCACGATAAAACAATGGATTTTCTGAAGAAACATAAATTGATTGCAACGAAAGCAGTATGTGAATCATGCGGCTCAGGAATATCTGTGAACAAGAACTTTTTTTTCCGTTGTGACAGATGGATAACTTATTCCTAAGACGGTGCAAAAAGACACATAAAGTAAAGAAGAGATGCCATTTCCAAAAAAGATCCTTGAAGGGATCATTCTTTGAGGGTACCCATCCTCTGCATTGGGAAAGTATTGGAGCTCACTTATTGGTTCACGCTGAATCGTCTCTCTCAAGCAGAAGTACGGCAACAATTGAATATTGGGTCCTCACACACAGTTGTTGACTGGTATAGTTTTTCAAGGGAGCTGCTAATATATTATTAGGACCAGATATTATTGTAGAAATTGATGAAGTAAAGTTTGTTAAAAGAAATTCCCATAAGCGGCGTGTCATTGATGGCACATGGGTTTTTGGAGGAATTTTATGGTTCATGGTTCCTGACTGAACGAGACAGACGCTTATAAAGTACATAAAAAAGTGGATACTTCCTGAGGGTGTTATCATGTCGGACTGTTGGTCAGCATATGCCTCACTATCAGTCGGGGTGTACACACACCTGACTGACACGTGCCAAAATATGGCAGAAAAGATGACCATTTGATGGATACTTGGCACTGCACTTTCTGTGGGAGCAGTACCCTCCTCGGCCTAACAAGCGTTTTCAAGTCAATAATGCGAAAATGACTACCTTAAAAATGAAATAGAATCATAATATATAAAGATTCCTCAGAACAGCATTTTGTAGTGTTAGGGTTAAGCTTGATTGATTGGTTTAGCGGCATATCAACCCTTGATGGGACATTTAATGCCAAAATCAGTTTAAATTTCCCCAAAACTAGAGTCTTGCAACTTTGGTGCAAAGTTACTTTTCCTTAACTAGAGTCTTGCAACTTTGGTGAAAGGTTTTATTTTTTGTTTTTTTTAATTAGTGACTTGCGACTTTGGTGAAAGGTTCTTTTTTTAACTAGAACCTTGTGACTTTGATGAAAGAAAAGGTGGCCCCTGGTGGAGGGGTCGGCATATTCTAGGCTCCAGCCAACAGGGCCTGTTAGGGTTAGGAGGTAGTTTTAGGGTTAGGAGGTAGGGTTAGTAGATAGTGTTAGGGTTATCCATTTTGAAACTGGAATAGTCATAATTGCCGGTTAAGAGGTTTGTTATTGTTATATATTATGATTCTATTTCATTTAAATCACATCCTACAACCTTGTGATATACCCATTTGAAATATATATAAATTAAAATTTGAATCAAAATTGGGCCACACAGCTAATGATACTTACAATGAGCGTCAGGACCAGCAAGCCACCATTAGTAGTCATAAGTAGTAATAAATTAAATAATTTATATAAATTAAACTACTTCTTTGTAACCGGAGCAAGCTGAGATTCTATCGTTTTATGACTAGTAGACCGCACAAAAAGAATGTCTACCCATAAAAATGCGTATTGCAGTGGCATCTCTAATCTGCACTTTTACAAAATATCTAAACTGATATTCGATATCTAAAAACAATTTCTTATATCTAAAAGCAACAAAAAATATCTAAATCTAGATATAAAATATCTAAGTTGTGTTGGCAACGCTGGTTATTCCTGTGTAAACAAAAAATAAAGAGAACGTTACTTACTCCTTTCTAACTTTGGTCTGACTTGTCTTCCTTGGAGCAATATAAAATTAAAGAAAATGGGAAAAGTATGAAATTTTAAATAATTTAACCCAGAAATCTTTAGATTTTTTTCTCCAAAAACAATTATTCGCGATCGAAACAGGAAAACATAACATCAAGGGAGGTAATTAAGGGTACTGCTATTAACCGAAATGTCTTACTAAAACACGAAATTCGGCGGAATACCACTAAACTAAACGAAATACCCTACATATATCAATATTTATAAGTATTAAGTCATAATTTTAAAAAACCATGACGTTAAATGAAAGGTATATTTATAGAATATAAACGTATCCTTAAATGTCGATAAAAATGAATAACTAAAATGAAATTTATTTTCATAAAAATCTACAAGTTTATCATCGAAATTGTAATAATAGTTTATTCTCGGTAATATGATATAGGCTTAGCCTTGAAATGTAAAGTAAAGTAAAATATTTTTAAATGAAAATAAATTGCCACCTTGAAAAATTACTGACTAAAAACTAAATCATTGTCCCTCACACCTCTCTATTTATGATAAAAGAAAAGGTTTTTTCAGGGATTGAATTTTGTTTCCAGACATGTAATAAAAACGAATCACCTGAGTTTTTAGTGAACAAACAAAAGATAAATATATCGATTTCTCAATGTTTAGTGTTTCAGAAGGCCACATAAACATTTTTATATTTTGAGAAAGTTTTGGGTAAATGAACTTCAAGGCAAAATACTTTGGGGATTTGTCTTTGTAATTATTAGAGAAGGGGAGAAGGTGTATCCTCCTACGATACATATACCTTACTTGAAGGGAGTAGCAGAACGGATACAAAGGATCTATTCTCACCATAACATCAAGGTCATTTTCGGACGCTCACACACACACCTCGAAACTTACTAGACAATTTGAGCCGTAACTTACAAACCCTTTTATTTACATTATCTCCTGTAAATGTGGAAAAATCTACACTGGGGAAACAGGCCACCCCCTCAAAGTCAGGCGTGAGGAGCACAGAAAAGCCATAATCAAGAGCGAGATAGAAAAATCTGGAATGGCTGACCATGGCTGGAGAGAGAAAGGCAACCACTTTCCTCTCTGGGAGGAAGTTCAGATTATTGACAGAGAACGCTGTTGGAAACATAGAAAAAACAAAGAGGCAGCACATGTCAACTGAATGTATTAGTCCAACCCGGTGTGGATTCCGCTACTCAACAAACCCAAACCGACAAGGCAAGGGTAAAGAAACACCCGAATCCTACGTTATAAGGGGTGCCTCCTTTGAAGTTAAGAACTTCTATTTACCCTCATCAGATTTGGATATTACACCTGAGGAATGCCGAAGAATAGATCATCCAAAACATTGTGTTAACAACACAAACAACAAGAAGGAGTTCAATTATCCGAAGAACTATTTGAATGTTAATGGCCCTTCTCAAAACTATAGAAAATATCAATTAATTCTAATTCTTATTTTCTTTATAAGTTTTGATAGAAATGTGACTAACCTGATGGGAAGAAAAAAATTACTTTTTTTTTTTGCAAGATTATTGTGCAAAAAGAATGTTAATTCTAATTTTAAAAAGGCATATGTTGATGCAGCTATATTCTTGCAAAATGTGGATGCTTTGAAAAAACTCTTATCAACACACAATAGGGAGAAACCATTTTCCAGTACTTCATATTTAAAGCAGTATACTGGAGCAAAGCCATATTCTTGTGAATTGTATGACTTGATATTTTCACTAAATTTAAAATGTACAAGTGAATACAGAGAGCACACAATATCTTCTTTTAAATATTTCCCTTAAAAAATATACATTAATGAATTCTTCTCTTGGTGAACATATCAGATGGTATTTGCTTATTTTCTGCTTTATGAAATTATTAGTCAAAGTGAAAAAATGGTAATCGGTTGTGCTGGAATATTAACCATGTCGAAAAAAATAGTAATTCTTTGTGCTTTTAATCCATTAGACCCTAACAATCTATCTAGGATTTTTTATTTTTCTGAAACAAATATTTTTCTGTTTTACGAGGGGGGGGCGGTTCTATTTACAATGTAACTGTAATGGTAAACGTTCATTGTATGGAAGTGAGGCTTCTTCGATATTTTAATGACGTGCTTTCATTAAGGTTTTTTTGGTGGAGCACTCAGGGTTGCCTGAGGGTGTGCATGGTGCCTCGGGCATGGGAATTTAGCTTTTGACTTTCCCCGGACCGTTCAGACAGATTTTAGCACTACCATATGATATTTCAACCTTGCCATAACTGAAGAGTTTCCCTTGGTTCTTAAAAATAAAACAAGAAATAAAATTTCTTGTTTCCCTGATAATGATTGATATGTGTCCAGCTATTTCAGTTTCTTTATCAGTTCTCTCTTAGACTTTAAGAAATGAATTTATTGTACATAGTTATTTTTTCAATAAAAAAAATCTTCCCTTGCTTCAATACTTTGGGGAAAATTACAAATAATTGTAAAATCTTAATCTAGTATAATAATACTGGTAAAATCCTAGCTAACCTGTGGGAGAGGGGGTTTCTATCTTGTCACATAACTGAAGAGTTCTCCTTGGTTCTTAAAAATAAAACATTAAATACAAAATGAAATTGAATTTCTTGGTTCCCTGATAATGATTGATGTGTGTCCCCCTATTCTGGCAAGAAACAAATTGTTTACATAATGTCTTAAAATTAAGAATTAAGTTTCCTTTATGTCTTTTAGAGCTGATAGGATCAAACTATAGATTATCTTAACATTATTTGTAAAATGTACATTTTAGCTTCTTTGAACTACTTACGTTTATTCATTCAAATAAAAGTCCTTAAAATCAAGTTTTGTTGTTCAGTTCATTTGTGTTTTCTCTCTCTTCCATTTTGTTTCTTCTAGGAGTCTATCTTAATCAGGCATTTCACAGTTTCAATAACAGTGAATATTTACCAATGAAGCAGGGGAGCTAAGTGTGAAAGATTCCTGGATCCGCCCCAAAATTGAATTACTTCTTCTTTAGCCCATAGCCCAGCCTTCCACAAAATATCATTGAAATTCATTGAGAACTTTTGGAGATATCTTGAGGATAAACATGAGTGAATTCATAAATGTATGAAAAAAAAAAGAAAAATGAAAAATATCTATCAATCAAAAAAGGATTCCTGGATCCACCCCAAAATTTAACCAATTCTTTATTAGCCCATGGTCTAATCTTCTCGAGATTTTCATTGAAATTCATTGATAACTTTTGTAGATATTGTGTGCATATATAGCTACAATGCGAGAGAGATACCTGTAGAAAGAATTCCTGGATCTGCCCCAAAATTGAATCACTTCTTCCTTAACCCATGAGTCACCCTTCCAAAAAATGTCATAAAAATTTACTGAGAACTTTCTGAAATATTGTGTGGAAATAGATGGAGAGACATAATGGCAGAGTTAAATAACAGTGAAGACAAAGGTTTTAGTTTGTAGAATTATTGCTGACAATTTCATCTCTTTTGATTATACATTTGATTTCTTTGCGAAAATAAAATTATGATTTACAAACATTTTTATAAATTTACTATTGTAGTTTAAAAGTGAAGTCATGGGAGAATTTTATGAGTAGATTAAAATCTTTTACAACTTTACGCAACACTAAATAAACTTGGGACATAATTTATAAGTAGGTATGAACAAAATGAACTAAACTGAAAAAGAATTTCAAGCGCGTAAGCGACATCTGATTTTTAAAAATGTATGGTAGACAATGCAGCACATATATATTTGAGTGGAAAAATAGACAAATATTAAAATGCATGACAGCTGCGCCGTGCAAAAAAGGCATCTTATCGCCTGCAGCTCCCATAATTTGAAATAGCAGTCAATTTACATAAACAAAAACAGAATAAAATATATTAAAAATACAGGCGGTAAATATTTTTTATTTTTTTAAATAATATTGAGTGAAAAAAAATATTTTTTCACAGATCAAAAGCCTGAATGATAGTTAATCGAATGAAACCAAAATAATTCCGAAAAGCAAATTATTTTACTTAATTTTCCTGTTTTATTAATCCCAAAGTAAGAGTTCCGTTCCAGCAGTTCCTGGATATTATTCTGAAAAAGGTAAACATAATTTTTATCTCCAGGGATATATCTGCAAAATGTGTAAAAACCAATGAAAGCATCATTATATAAAATAGATAAATCATCAAACTAATAAAAGGTAGGGTAAGAATCATTTGAAAAAAATTGTTCTTTTCTGAAATTTGAAATGGAAAATTATTTTTTTAATAAATAAGTATTGAAAATTTTATTAAAATCAAATAATATGCTGATTTTTGCCAGATTAAAAAGATTTCTCACATGTTGATTTCACGCTGAAATTTTCGTCCATTTTGTTCATTCCTAATGGTAAGCAATGACTAAACACTTGTCCTAATCTTTTGAAAATGTTTATTTTTATATCTGTTCATCTGTTCTCTCATAATGAAATAATTCATTAACTTTTAATTAAATATCTACAAACAGGTCTGGTTAGTCACTCAATAGAAACCATCACGTGACCAAGGTCTTTTCGCAGCATATTGTGTTGGGGGTGATCAATTAGAAAATTGAAAAAAGGGGTCATCAATGAATAAGTTATTTTTTGCCTTTTGTTGGGCAATGATCAATAAAAAAAAGCATGAATACTGCTGGACACAAACTAAGGGATCAATTTAGCATGAACTTACATTGCATATTGAATCCCACTAAAAACCTATTTAGGTGGAGAATTTAAAAAAACAAAAAATGCTTTTACTAAACATAATAGTGAGTAAATGTTAAAATTTTCAGCCCTCTAGCTCCATTGGTGCATGTGATACATACATAGCCAGCCAGCCAGCCAGACCAACTTGAAAACAGAAGAAACCTATGTTGACAGTTTTGGTTGGCAGTTTCTAATAGAAGATTGGCAGTTTCTAATAGAAGGTGAGTTACAGAAATTGGATGGCTGTAAATCACATTATGAAGAAAATTATTTTTCAAAATTTTATGAAGGTAGGATATTGAATTGTGAGTTTCTGATACACTTTGAAGTTTATATTTATTTTTAATTTTTTTATTTTTAAATAAATTAACAAATTCCATATTCTGTAGACTAAACAGATCCAAACTCAAAGCTGTAACACTGGAGAGGAAGAATGTAAAGGTTTTCCATTTAGAAGTCAGTCATCAAATTGTATATTCTGTAGGCTAAACAAAGCTCAAATGTTGGATATTTAGGCAGCCGTGTGCGGAGGTCACAGATTTGACCCCCACAGGTGTTGAAAGTTGTTGACAGGATATCAGCTGCAAGGTGTCGGGGACCAGAAGACACATCCAGTGTTCAAAAACAAGATGTCGACTGAACTTGCAGGTGGAGGCTGGAAAATCACTGTGGGCGTTCAAGCCCAATAGAAGTGACACCAGACTTGGCTGGGGGAAGACAGAAGGCCAGTTCCCCTGTTGGGAACAGTCTGTTGGCTCTCATTGTCTCTCTCCCACTCTTCATTCTCCACCACAACACAATGTATCTTATGAAATAAAAGATATATCCCCATATTTTTATAAACAAGTTTTGAGTCTTCCTTTTTCTCCAAGTTCAGGATTTTCCTCCCACAGACCAAGATGGCTATACAACACAAAGCTGTATCACTGGGGAGGGAGAGTGTTAACATTTTAAAATGGAGGAAACATTTTCTAGATATTGCATTGCATTCCTCTTTTTCCATGCAGAAATTTCATTTAAATCATGACCCTTAATTTTGTCATATAATTCCATATGTTCACACTTTAGATTTTATGTTATACTTACCTTTAAAATCTGATTGATTGATTAATTGATTTGTTTAGCGGTATATCAACCCTTTTTTTTTAAATCGAGTCTTGCGACTTTGGTGAACGGTTATTTTTTAAAAAATAGTCTTGCGATTTTGGTGAAAGTCACTTTTCCTTAACTAGAGTCTTGCGACTTTGGTCAAAGGCTATTTTTCGTTTTTTTAATTACTGTCTTGCGACTTTGGTGAAAGAACAGATGACCCCTGGTTGGGGGATCCTACCCCTCTGCAGGGGATGCAGTCACGCATTCTAGGCCCCAGCCGATGAGGCCAGGCCCCTCTTGGGGAGGGGGTCTTAACCCTCCGCAGGGAATGTTGGCGTATTCTAGGTCCCAGCCGACAGGGCCCTTTAAAATCTGGAATCAGTTGTTGGTTAGTTGCAGTTTAATCTTGTTAAGAAGATCTGAAGCAGAGTTAATAAGCTAAATACTTGCAGGTAACCAACATCTCAAATAAATTTGACGTAAGGAGTCCATTCTTTGTAATAGTCTAAAGTATTGATTACTTGTAAAATTAGCATCACTGTTAACATTGACAGAACATGTGAATTCTTTCTACTGAAATGTTAACATATTCTCTGTATTAATGCTACTTTCACAAGCAAAAGTCTTTGGTGACTAGATAATTGTACCATATTCTTACTTGCATCAGGAGTATTGTTGTGAATGAGTTTTTCAAAGTATGACAAGAAGAAGATTTATGATTAGAAAAGGATAGACAAGTAAACTGACAGTGGGGTATATAACTCATTGGGAGTGCAACAAACATAAAGACAGTTCCTAGGGTGTAAACCTTATGCTTGTAAAATGAAGCCAAGAGTATAAATTCATATGCAGTTACCATTATCAACCAGTGGTCTAAAAATAAAGAGAAATATTATGATATAAAAATGTTGGATGGAGAACAAGTCAAAAGAAGATTCCCAGTATGTAAATCTGATGCTTGTAAAATGGAGCCTAAAGAATAAACCATATGCAGAGACCATCATCAATTGGTGTTGGGAAGTTTATGCAAAATGGATTTCTATTGTTTATAAATATTAAAAAATATTACCACTGATGATCTTTTAAAAAAAGCACATATACATTAAACTATGAGCACCCATTTAATTCAACTGTACTCAGGGCTGGCTCTAGGTTTCCTGGTGCCCCGGTCAAGCTGAATGTCAACGCCCTTTAAAATATAGTATTATCAAGCATGTCTACAGATTCTTTTGCAATCTTGTCTTGCCCCATTTACTTTCCCTTCTTGGACTCAGATAGTGTGAGCACTCTATTTCACCAAACTAATTAAGCCAGACCGAGCATGTTGTCGGTCATGAGAATTTCCTTTGCTATTTTTTCAATTATTCTCATTACAACAAAAAGTATTTAACTGTCAGATATTCCTGAAAAATCTGACACATCAGAGGATTTTTTTTTATTTTGACTGTTTTTATTCTGTTTAATTTATCATTTTCCCATTTGTATTCGGAAAGTCCTCCTGTCTCAGGCACTTGGCGTGACTGCCCGTGTTGCCAATACCTTGAACCGGCTCTGAATGTACTTACACATTCTATGACTATTAACAAGAATTAGCATGAAACATACAATGACAAACATTTTACAGTATAATTGTCCAATCAAACTGCAGGGGTCAATTGTATAATTGTTCCCCCTTTGCCAGAGTTTGCCCATTGTTTATTATATTATTAGAAAATATTAAGTATGACAGACGGACAGAGAGACGGACACATTGCAAACTCTAATATAGATCACAAATCCAAAAAATATTTCTACTTTCTCTTTTGTATTTACAGTTTATATGCATTAAACGATGAGCACCATTTTAGTACAACTGTATTTACACATTCTATGACTGGTAACAAGAATTAGCATGGAACTTACAAAGACAAAGGTCTTTTCATTTTAATTTTTGACACAATTACAAACTGTAAAATTTCAAGGCTCTAGGCCGAATGGTTTATGAATTACAGCTCTTAGAACAGTACTTGGTTCCAAAAAGACCCGATTATGATTTTCAAAAACAAAGTTCTAATATCACCAGAAATCGTTTCTGCATATTAATGGATGGTCCATGCAGAATTTCAAGGCTCTAGGCCAAATAGATTGTGAATTAGAGCTGTCAGAAATCCAGGAAAATGATGTGTAAAGTAACCTAAAAGTTTCCAAAATTATCATAGATTGTTTCTACGTGTCAAGTGGAATATATACAAAGTAATCTTTGGTTTATTTTTTGTACCAGTAATTTCAAAATTGTAATTTTATAATACATCATAAAAAGGCTATATTGCAAAATGATATCAATCATATCAATTTCATAAAGTATAAGAAAAAATTAAGCAAAAGATTTGAACATTATATTTTTTTCAAATCAAAAGACAACTCAAAATTTCCTTCCAATCTTTTATTGGATATAAAATATAGAAAAAACCGTTTAAAATGTACAAAGGGATCTCATATTTCACAAAGATCTTTTGAAGAGTAATCACCAATATACACTTTCCATTTTGAAGAGGTAGCTTATTTTAGTGTGACAGTACTAGGTCAATGAATGTTTAATATAAGGAATTAACTGATTTTATATTAACACAAAGATAAACCTGAAATGTATTTTGTCCACCTGAGAAGAGTAAGCACCTCTACACAATGAATCATTTTGAAAACAACACTTAAAGAAGAGATGTATCTTATTAACACCAAATTTTGAAAAATGAATAAAGCAAGTTTAAATTATTTGTATGGCGTTGGAAATCAAAAAATCTTTTTAAATTAAGTTTACCTTAAATTACTTCATTGAACATTTGTTAAATCTTGTAAATTTAAGCCGAAAAGATGAAACATAGATTAATTAATGGTTAATTATTTTCAAATGACTAGTTCTTCTCCCACTCCAAGTATAAAATATTTTCGTTTGGTTTACTGAATTTTAAGACACAAAAAATATAAAATGTTTTAAAGAATAAGCAATAATAGCCAATACATAGAGTATGAAAATATAGAATGACATATTTCAAAAGAATATCATTTTGTTTTTGCATGTGTATTCTCCGACTTGATAGGGATATGGTTTCTTTCTAGTGTGTGTTGCCATGTTGTTTTTTAAATGGGAACTCTTTGAAATGGAAAATCCACATACTGGACAAGAATATGTTTGCCTATTGACATGTTTGCAATTGATATTTTAAACATTAACTCTTTGAAAATGCTAAAAAAAGAATTCCTCTCTAGTGTGTATTTTTAAAATACTGATCCACACACTTTACAAGTGTATGGTGATTCTCCAGTGTCGCATATGCTTTATCATTTTTAACACACTTAGCAAGAATATTGTTTCTCTTCTGTATGTTTTTTTAACTGTGAAAGCCATGAAAATGCCAATCCACACACATCACAAGAATATGGTTTCTCTCCAGTGTGTGTCCGCATGTGTTTTTTTAAATCTGAATTCTGCGAAAATGCTGATGCACACACCTCACAAGAATATGGTTTCTCTCCTGTGTGTATTCGCATGTGTGTTTTTAAAGCTGAATTCTGTGAAAATGCTGATCCACACACCTCACAGGAATATGGTTTTTCTCCTGTGTGTGTTCGTATGTGCATTTTTAAATCTGAATTCTGTGAAAATGTTGATCCACACACCTCACAAGAATATGGTTTTTCTCCAGTGTGTGTTCGCATGTGTGTTTTTAAAGTTGAATTCTGTGAAAATGCTGTTCCACACACCTCACAAGAATATGGCTTCTCTCCTGAGTGTGTTCGCATGTGTCTTTTCAACTGTGAACGCAATAAAAATGCTGATCCACAAACATCACAAGAATATGGTTTCTCTCCAGTGTGTATTTGCATGTGATTCTTGAAGGATGAATTCTTTGAAAATTTTAATCCACACACCACACAAGAATTTGATTTCTCTCCAGTGTGTGTTTGCATGTGTGTTTTTAAAATTGAATTCTGTAGAAATGCTAATCCACACAACACACAAGAAAATGGTTTCTCTCCAGTGTGGGTTCGCATATGCCCCACCAAATTTGACTTCTGTGAAAATGTAGAGCCACAAACTTTACAAGAATATGGTTTCTCTCCAGTATGTGTTCGCATATGTCCCATCAAATTTGACTTCAATGCAAAAGAAGAACCACACACTTCACAAGGATATGGTTTCTCTCCAGTGTGTGTTCGAATATGCCCCACTAAATTTGACTTCACTGAAGAGGAAAACCCACACACTTCACAAGAATATGGTTTTTCCCCAGTGTGCGTTCGCATATGTCGGTTCAACTTTGATTTCTCTAAAAAAGAAGAGCCACATACTTCACAAGAATATGGCTTCTCCCCAGTGTGTGTTCGCACATGCCTCACCAGATCTGACTTTTCTCGAAAGGAAGAGCCACATACTTCACAAGAATATGGTTTCTCTCCAGTGTGCATTCGCATATGTGTCACCAACCTTGACTTGTGTGAAAAGGAAGAGCCACACACATCACAAGAATATGCTTCCATTCCAGTGTGAGTTTGCATGTGTTTCTTGGAAGATATATTCCTTGAAAATGTTAATTCACACACTTCACAAGAATTTGATTTCTCTCCAGTGTGTGTTCGCATGTGTTTTTTTAAAACTGAATTTGGGGAAAATGCTAATCCACATGCCTCACAAGAAAATGGTTTCTCTCTAGTGTGTGTTTGCATATGCCCTACCAAATTTGACTGTGAAAATGTAGAGCCACAAACTTTACAAGGATAATGTTTCTCTCCAGTGTGTGTTCAAATATGTCCCATCAAATTTGACATCAATGCAAAAGAACCACACACTTCACAAGAATATGGTTTTCCCCAGTGTGTTTGCATATGTGGATTTAACACTGATTTCTGTGAAAAAGTAGAGCCACACACTTCACAAGTATATGGCTTCTCCCAGAGTGTGTTCGCACATGCCTCACCAGATCTGACTTCTTTCGAAAGGAAGAACCACACACATCACAAGAATGTGGTTTTTCTCCAGTGTGTGTTCTCATATGCTCCACCAAATTTGACTTCACTGCAAAGGAAGAGCCACACACTACACAAGAATATGGTTTCTCTGCATAGTACATTTCCATATGCACAATCAAATCTGACTTCAATTTTACTTCACTGCAAAGGAAGAGGCTTACACTTCACAAAAATATGGTTTCTGTCCAGCTTTTAAGCTGAAAATCTGTAAAGAAAAATAGAAAAAAATAAATTTTTAAAATATAGTAATTCAAGAAAATTAAGTAGATTATATGAACTCACATTATATTTAATATACATCTGATATTTTATTTAAAAATCTGATGTAAAATTTATTTTCTAACATTATATAGAAATGGATTTAATAAAACTTTCCTCATGTATTCATTGATTAAAGAATTTATGAAAAGATTATTGTGCACTCATTTATTTAATTTTATGAACTTTCAATAAAATGTTCCTTGGCATCTAAAGGCTTTTGCATTATTAAATAGAGATATTCCTGGAGAATTTAAATCAATTTTAATGTTTTTTGTCGATTAATTTATGCCTTGATTCAGAAAATTCAAAACTGTTAATATAAGCTAAAATATTTCTTGGTTTAGCAAATTTTAGTTTCATTTGTTAAAATATATTGTAGACTTACGGTATGCAAACTTTTTAAGCAGAGTTTCATGATTTTTTAAAAAGGATTTTAAAAGATATTTGAAAATTCATTTTTAAAAATATTGATTCTCCTTGGAAATCCTGAAATGTCATCAATAAAGTTGCTTTACTAATCAGAAATGAAAGAATATTTAGAAGAATTATTTAGATGTTTTTTAATTACAGTCACCATATAAGGAGGCCTCATCCTTATTATGTAACCCACCCAAAATAAGATATGTGCAATTAATCAATTAATAAATTATGTCATTTTTAAAAATCTAAAAAATGAACTAATCATCAGATCAATTGAAATACTTTCATGATTGCTGAACTGAACTACGAAAACTAATTTTTGCTTAACAAAAATACATTTTTGGACATAGGGTTATTTTTACCTTTTAACACGTTTCAACACACAAAACACAGGTGATTTCAAAACAAAATGTTGCAAGCACCACCAAAACCGGTGGCATTCATAATCCTGATTTACACTTGCCCAAACACCATTTTACTGAATGTTGATTGGTCAAATTTTTAGTTTGCAAAGTGTTTATTTTCCCTAATGGTCATTTGCCCCCAAAACAAAGTAAGACAACTTGTGTAATTGAACGGGCCTTTCTTTGATACTTCATCTTTAACAAAATCACTGGTTAATTTTTTTTTTCAATAAAATTAGTTGTAGTTTAGTATTTACGATTTGGTAAAATATATTGTATATTTACGATTTATGAAAAAAAAGTTTCTTAAATTCGCAGATTATTTTCAACATATTTTGGCGAAAACTTATGAAGTGAAGCAGTAACAATATAATTTATGTATTTACTTGTTTTTCTTTTATGAATTCTCCTATTTATTTTATGACATTTTTAACACCGAGTGGCAGCAGGTGTGAAAAAACCTTAATGAAAGCACAAAAATTACTTGCAAAGTTTTTATTCTTAAAACATCATTCGAAAAAGCAAGATTACATTAAATTAAAGAATTTCAAAAAGTGTTATCGATTTTAAAAATCTATTTTTGATATGTTAATGCAATCACCTGAAATGTTGTTTTTATATAATAAATTAATTTTAACTAAATTCAGTAAACAAGGAATAAATAAATAAAGTTTTATTAAATTTATAAAAATTACCAGATTAAAAGGTTTTACATATTCATTGAAATATATCGTACATTTACGATTTATAGAAAATAAAAAATGAATCTATTGTAGATTATCATTTAGTATTTACAATAATGTGAATTTATTATATAAAACAACATTCTTTGATAATACCAACTCTTCTTCGCATCTTCGATGTAGACACAAGTTTAAATTCTCCAAACAAAAGTTGATATGTTAATAAATTCTCAAAGTTACAGACAATAGTCTGGGGGCCAGCAGGGCCTACCATGCACCCCCACCCTCACAATCCTATGAGTAGGGTACCAAAATGTTCCTTAGGATGTTCT
>VCCN01000987.1:843536-868322 GCA_006491835.1 Architeuthis dux
AATTAATTTTTGATGGAGGTATATACATATATATATATATATTATTAAAACTTGGTTGGGCCGTGATCCCTGAAAAATCCAAGCATGAATGCTGCTCGACACAAACTAAGGGAGCAATTTAGCATGAACTTACATTGCAAATTGAACCCCCCTAAAAACCTATTTAGATGGGGAATATTTTTTAAAAAAGGTCTTTTTAGACATAATGAGAAATAATTGTTGAAATTTTCAGCCTTCTAACTCCCTTGATGCAGCCTGTATGCATGATACTTGATACATACATAGCCAACCAGACCAACTTGAAAACTGCAGAAACCTATGCTGACAGTTTTGGTTGACTGAGTAAATTAAGTCTTTTACCCTTCATTCAACCCTCTAGTTTCATTCAGCCTCAAAACAATTTCATTCGCCCTTGGGTGAATCATTAACCAGTTTAAGAAACACTGGCCTTTAAAACAGAAAGAACAAAGCCAAATTAAGAGAGCCATTGATGTTGCCCGTGCCCAGGGAAGGACCATGGAAGTGATATGATGTGCCAACAACCTTGTATTTGGTAGTGCACCAAGGTGTCCCTGCTGTCCCAAAGGCAAATATAGCAGTCAACATTTTGAATGCATTAGCCAGACAAGTGCAGATTTCAAAACGATCTGTCTTCCATTTCTCAACTGACCTAAACCTGACAAGACAAAGACACAGAAACACTCGGGCCCAGTGCTATAAGTGTTATCTCCTTTAAACATAACTTCTGTTTGACCCATCACACTCGGATTTTACACCTGAAGAAGGCCGAAGAATGGATCAGACGAAACATCGTGTTTACATCACAAATAACAAGAAGGAGTTCAATCGTCTGAAGAACCATTTGAATATTAATGACCCTTCTCAAAACTATAGAAAAAGTTTTGAGGTGTTTTGAATGAATTTGACCTTCATTTCTTTGGGAGATTTTTCATTTCTGAGACATATTAATTTATACTTGAATATGGTTATTTAAAAAGATTTTATTTTAAAAGTAATTTTAACCTTAAACCACCACACTTGAGAGAGATTTAAAACAGATAAAAAAATAGGAAACACTCAGAGAGCGCATGCCACTTCCAACGCCATTGCTAGGGGAAGTAATTCACAATATTTCATTGAAATTCACTGAGAACTTTTGGAGATATCATTTGGATTGGCATGAACTTTTGGCGATATTATATGGCATGAACATATAACTCCAACGGGTGGTAATGTACATGGATCTGCCCACTTTTTCCATGGCCTATTGGCCATCCTTCAGCAAAATTTCATTGAAATTGATTGACAACTCTTGATGATATTGTGCGTACAGTTATGAGCATATACATAAATGCAGGATTAGTGTTATTGTCGTCTGTTTCTTTGATTTGAAATTAGTCATTAGCACCTGTTATTCTACAGCTGGAGCATTTTGAAATGGGAAATGTAACAATTGCCAATTAAAGTATCTGTGCGTGCCAGATTTTCAACAGAGAAAAACCACAAATTTATTTAAACAAGGCGCTTTTAAAGTTAACTGGAGACAATGTTTAATTTAAAAGAAAAAAGTAGAAAGAAAAGACAATATTGACAATTGTAAATAAATAACAGGAAAGTTTTTTAAACTAGTGACTACTTATGAAACAAAGCATTTTTTCAAAGATTTTCAGATTTTTAAGCCGTCAACATTATTACATGTTAATTTCACACCGAAATACAACTATTCATTGATTTTAGTACTAAATTGCTAGGTATGAACAAAATGTACAAAAACTTCAAAAAATGTATGGTAGACAATGCAGTACACATATATTTGAATGGAAAAAATAAACAAGATTAAAATGCATGACAGCTGCACTGTGCAAAAAAAGGCATGTTATCGCCTGCAGCTCCCATAATTTGAAATAGCAGTCAATTTACATAAACAATAAACAGAATAAAATATATTAAAAATACAGGCAGTAAATATTTTTTCATCATTACACTATATTTAATCATTCATCCTTGTTATAATATTTTTACATAAGTTTCAGTCGAACCAAGTCATAGAGAGAATTAAAAATATGCATTTCAAAAATGTATAAGTTATGGGAATAAATCGATAAAATTGATGAAAAATATTTTTTTTAAATAATATTGAATGAAAAATATTTTTTTTTCACAAATCAAAAGCCTGAATGATAATTAATCGAATAAAACTAAAAGAATTCCGAAAAGAAAATTATTTTACTTAATTTTCTTGTTTTTTTAAGACCCAAAATAAGAGTTCCGTTCCAGCAGTTTCTGGATATTATTCTAAAAAAATGTAAATATAATTACTATCTCTAGGGATATATCTGCAAAATGTGTAAAAATCAATGAAAGCATCATTATATAAAATAGATAAATCATCAAACTAATAAAAGGTGGAGTAGGAATCATATGAAAAAAAATTGTTCATCTCCGAAATTTGGAATGGAAAATCTTCTTTTTTTTTAAATTCGACAATTTTATTAAAATCGATGCTGATTTTTGCCAGATTTTTAAAAAATTGATGTATTTTTTATATGATTGATGTTTAAAACATTTAATATATAATTTAATATTCGAGCAATAGCAAACATTAAAAGATTCAAGAACAAACTAAAATAAAAGAAATGTGTCATTAAAACGAGAGTTAGTTACCTCCCCTTTTGTTTAGGGGTGCAAATGTAAACTAGCGCTCATAATCTTAATCAAAAGGGGGATTAAGTGATTAATCTTCTACTTACCTTTCAGGTGTGAAATAAGATAAAAACAAAACAATGACAAAAGTGGATAAAGTAGGCTTCTTCTTGGTTATTAATTACTTCTTTCTTTTTCGAATTCCCCACTCACTTCAGTCAATCTAGACAATTTCTGTTTTGTTTATTTTTCAATTTATAAACAATAATATTGAATTGAAAAGAATCACAGAAATAAAGAATGATTCAAAGAAACGAAAAAGAAAAACGTCAAATTTTGTGGCGGAAAATATATCGTCTAATTGTAGAACAGAGGAATTCGCTAAACGGTGTTGATCATCATTTTGTCCCCTCTGTTAAAATATCCACAAAGTTTTAGTGCATCTTGATGATAGATGAAGTAAGAAAACTGTCGAAATATCTAATCTTTGTAACTAAATCAGATAATTCATTTTCGAAGGTTGCAGAAAATCTGTTGAGAAATCTGAAATGAGGAGAAAATTTTGTTACGACTTAAAACTGTTAATATTCACTGATTTTTTTCTTTTTTCTTTGGTTGATGTGCACTGTGCAGTTTGTCTAAACACATAATGTCTAAAGTTTAGACAATCTGGGTTTAGACAAACTACACAGTGCAGTGAAAGTTTAGACTGCCTAAACCCAGTTTGTCTAAACTATTATGATAAGTACTAAATCAGAATGTGTCAACGAGTTTGTGGAAAAAATATTGGAAATTGAAGAATTAATAAAATAAAATATTTTTTGAAATACCCAGGGTTTTTTTTTAAATTCTTATATTCTTAGAAATACGGATGCATTCAAAGTTTTCGGCATTTTAATGTTTAGAAATAGACAACTTTTCACGCTGTTAATTTACTGAAAAATCTCTGATTCTATAGATTTTCCTCACAGACAGGTTAAATCAGAGTTTTTTTTTCCAATCTTTCTTCTTAATAATGACACAAAGATGTTGACAATAATATAATATTTTATACAGGTTTGAGGCTAAATGTCGGGTCTCGAGTTCATGGTGAAAATTTGGTGACCGGACATAAAGTCACAAGACATTAAGTTACGGACATAAAGTCACAATGTAGGTGGCATGCTGCGCCACCTACAAAATGTAACCCCACATAAAGTCACAGGATTTTAAGTCACAGACCAAAAATCTTAAACAAATAAGTAATTGTAACAGTACATATCACTTTCGAGTGAACCCAAAATAAGATAATCTCCGGTTCTTAAGTAAAAACAATAAAACATATTTTCGCTGAACACCCAAGAAGTTGAGTTCAACACCTAAGTACACAAATTATTATCGTAACCACTTCTCCACACACAAGTACATTCACAGATAACTAACCAACCACATTTACATCGAAATAACTACCTAATCTGTAATATGACACGCATTGCAGACTAAATGTCTGGAAAAATACGAATCCTTTTTCGCCTCCAATTAAGTCTTAAAGTGTGACAAATCCAAGCTAAAGAAACTAAGATTCCTTCAATTCATATTCCTTCCTTACTCCCTTTTCTATAAAAGACCCTCACAAAATACAATATTTGGCAGTTTTCTTTCGTGTCTACCTGTAGGTAGATACGAGATATTTCTACTGCCCACACACCACAATGCGCATTCTTTCTTCCATTTCGAATTACTTTCGTAAGCATACGCCTACATAGATGCTTACATACGAACTAACATATACATTCTTTCTGCATACACATATGAACATACACAATCTCATGTGAAACCAATATGTGTACCATAGTCATGCATATTCGGTATGCATGCTCAAATAACAGAAAGTTCGTTGTGATTCAAACGGCCGGATGGAGAACAGAGGAGAGCGGAAACAAATATACAACACGCTCGTTCAAAAGTGGTTGAGTTGGTAAACACGAAACGTTCGTACATATGAAAGAGAGGAGGGGTTATAAAGCATACCTTTTTGTTGCTGGCATCTTCTGTTGCGTAATCTCTGGTTCGATTTGTCGCTGCGAATTCTGTGCTGTGGAGAGAATCAATGACTCATGTCGAAAACCCATGTTTGTGGTGGGAAAAGAATGCTTTATTTACTTTCGCGTGGCACATGGACAATCTATCTCCTTCCCCGTTCTGCAGTCAATGTCTCCCTCTTTCTTTCTCCCTACTTAGTTCCGGTTCTGTTGATCGCCACTAAAAAAACACAGTGGCTCGGTGACTTTTTAATCTACGCTGTGGTCATACCTTCTCCTTCGCCTACTTAGCTACGGTCAATTAATTTCGACCCAGGCAGGGCGCCCGAGGGCCGAGGTAGCCCACCGAAGACCGACTGTCTTCTTCGGGTCCCGATTTTTAACTAACTACAATTTTAAATCAAAAATTAAAAGAAAATATATTCTTGGCCGACCAAACTGCTCTGATTGCCTCCACCATCCCACTCTTAGGGTGTTTTCCCCCACCCCAAAAGTGGCCAAAATCTAATTCATGATCTGTCGATTTACCAGCGGATGCTGCTTGAGATCTCCGTGGGGGTACCAATCTAGGCATTCAAACGCAGACTTTGTGTCTCTGTTTTGGCTAGATAATCTGACTCTATGTCAAATTCAACTATGTGTGTGTTTCACCATTTCGAAATCAAACGTGGGAAAATTCTGACTCCGTGGATCAAAACTCCCATACATAGTTGTGTACATAAACAGGCATACACACATATGTATCACAACTCATCAACAGTGTCCCTCTATATATTGTAACATATGCACTTTTATCAACTTTACATCTATTACGAATATTAATAACTTTATACCGAACTACGTAGAATACCGAACTTTAAACATATTTCTCTCTATTAATGCGAACTATTACTGTATTGAGCTAGTATGCTTATCTCTAATAAACACATTCTTGTTACGTTATATTCGTGTTTTGTACATTATTGTGCACTTAAATTGCATTTGATCTTTCATTCAAACATCGCTTGTAACCTTGTTGATTCTTTTATGCACTCGCATATTTTGCCGACTAGAGAGTGAAAGAAGAGAAAAATGAATCTTCTTCGTACACACGTAAAGTATTATCCTTTCAATTAGCAGTCTGAGTCTATGTATGCTGTGCTGTTATTACAGCAATGCTACTACAGCTGCTATCAGCCATAACTCTTACTACTACTGTTGTTTATATCGTAAACCTTCTAACCAAACTAAGTAATTAGTTTAATATTAATTGTTAACGAAGTGAGGTTAAGTTTTAAGGTAATCAATGGAGTCAGATTGAATTAGACCTAATTAATTTAACCCACTTTGTTATATATTTTAATTTAATTTGTACTAATTAAGTAATGTCATTGTTTTTATGTAAATTTGAATTTCACCAAAAAATGGTCAAACCAGGAAGTAAATACACCATTAACAAAGTGTGTACCAAACGAAGCGCAATTTCATGTAGAATAACAGGTGTGTTGGGGGGGGGGCATGAACCTTTGGGTTGTGTTATGAACACAAATGTAAAGGGTCGTATTTAAGCAAAAATAGAGGATTTCAAATCTGTCAATATGAAGTCTTCATTCTGAATTCAGAACGAACGGCCACAACACTAAGTGTGGAGAAAGAATGTTAGGTAATGTTCAATTTTATGGTGGCTAATTCAAACAGCTTTTCAGTTGGCAATAAAATGGCTACTACGATTGTAAAGTTTCACACACTTGCCCATTCGATGTTAAAAATGACGCACAACTTTTGTGTGCCATTTGTAACATCGAGTGAGCGAGTCTGTGGATTACCCAATATAATTTATGTATTAACTTCTGTTTTTCTTTCATGAATTATTCACACACACTCGATGTTAAAAACGGCACACAAAAGTTGTGAAAAATTTCAGAAACTATGACATTATAGTATACCGGTTTCTAGCACATTTTTGGTGAGTAGAATCTTGGCAACCAGGTTAAATCATATCTAAAAACCATCCAGATTAAGAAAACAATTGTTGCCAGTTTTTCTATGAACTTTAAGGGTGGCCATTTTGAAATTCAAAATGGACGACTGTGAATGTACATTTCTTCTAATTATGATTAAGTTTTTGTGCATGGATCCGTCCCAAAATTGAATCACTTCTTTCGTAGCCTATTGCCCATCTTTCCATGAAATTTCATCAAGTCTTTGGTTTTTTTCTTTCTGTTATTCTACATAAAATGGTGCAATATTTTATGCAAAATTCGCTAATGGTGTATTTACTTCCGGTCCAACTCTATTTTGACTGGACTGATATTCGTTCTATAAAGCCTCCCGTAATCGTCAACTAATTTACTTTATTAAAATGTTACTTATTCCATTTAAGAAATTATGTCATTAGTGTAAATTTTTAAAAAATAAGTTTTTCAGCTCTGTGACTTAGAATCCCGAGACTTTATGTCCGGGATTCGAAAACTTTGGCCATAAGCTTAATAAAGCAATTAAAATATCACTTTTTTCTTTTAACTCAATAACAACCCAATCATCAGATTATTCTGCAATTTCGAATATGCTTACACAAAATCGCTAACAAATTCTGATTTAGTACTAATCATTATAATAGTTTTGAGAAACTGGGTTTAGGCATGAAGGTTTAGACATTTTGCACATCGTTCTTGTAATCTATCACTTTTATTGCAATAAACTTTGTGTTAATAAGAATAAAGATTGTAGAAAATTATCATAAATTATAGCTGATCTTTTAATTAGAATATAGCGTACACCTTTTTGTTTTTACAAAAGAATATCTGCTGGAACTTTTGTTTTTTTAGGGTTCTTAAATCTTTTTCCATACATATAAAAGCCAAATATGCCAACTCATAATGGACTGGTCCAAATGAGATATATTGTACAATAATAGAATTAAAGGGTGGAAAAATGAGACGTTCCTATATCAAAGGAGTACACAGACCAAAGCTGTCAACACAATATGCATCAAAGACACTGTATTTCTCCTATCACTTCCATTCGGTTCCCTTTGATGTAAGGCTACAGTGAGAAATCAGTTTCTTTCTGCATTTACTGACTGACTTTTTAATTGGCCATGTCTTCTAATATCAAAAGAAAAAAATAATACAATTTTTTGTCTATAGAGGTAATATTTTAAAAAACACAATGTTAGCCTTTTTTTCAAATAAAAATCATATTGTAAGATAACAATTTTTTGATGTTTTGTTACATTATTTTTTAGAGTTCAAAATATTTAAAATTCTATACGACCATAATTACATACAATCTGTGTCTGTCAACGCAGCACAGAAGACATCAAAGAGAAAGCCTGTCTTTCTCCTATAACTTACTTTCGGTTCTCTTTGATGTAAGCCTACATTGATATATCAGTTTGAAGTGGTAAGGGAAGGAGAAAGTCAAAATGGCTCAAAATTTAAATATGGCCAAACCAAAAAGTTCATGGCCAAATGCTTTTTAAAAAGCCAGATTTGTCAGGAAATAAGTTATATTTTTAATAAAATAAGTTTCTTTCTGACTTTTTTCATACTGCACGATGTCAATGATGACTTTTCTTACATTGAGACTTTCAAAAAACTTAAAATTAGGATACTTGAATTAATAAAAAAAAACTTACCTAATAAAATTTTGACTACTTATTGCTATTCAATACATAAAAAAAAAATAAAACGTTTTTATGGGTATTTGCTAGTTAATAAAATAATATCCCTGGGTAATTTTTAAAAAAATATTTTATTAATTCTGCAATTTTCAATATTTTTACACAAAATCGTTGACAAATTCTGATAGTTTAGACATTCTGGGTTTAGACTGTGGTAGCAGAATATATCTGCTTGCAATAAATTGGCCTTATTCAAGGTTCAATGAAATGACGAATGTTTATGTAACATATAACAAATGTTTGATCTTAGTTTTATTTTGTGAAAGTAAAGGTGATTGTTCTGTCAAAATAGCTCCACTATTTAGAATTATGATGAAACATTGTTTTTTTTTCTTTGATAATTCTATGAGTTTATTTTTATAATGCCTCTATGGGCATCTCATTATAAAATACATAACAATAATCGAAAACACTTCATTTAGATAAATTCACATGAATTTAAAAGAAAAAAAATCTTTTACCAGCCCAGATTCGCCATATAACACTTTATACATAATAGCTTAAATTCTTTTAAAGATTTCACCTGAGTGTTCCCAATACTGACCATTTAGTTTATTTTTATGCCATTTTCTCTAAATTTGTCAATACTATTTTTATTCTTCACGTATTCAGGCAATTCATTCCAATAGTGCACAACTCTTTCGCTAAAGAAATCCATAGATTTATTTGTTCTGTTAGAGAGGTTAAAAAAGTTTTTACCATAATTTAGTATTTTAAAAGTTTCAATCAAATCTGCGCATTCTACATTCAAGTAGTGTTGTGAGACACAATTCTTCAAGTAAATTTTCTCCAAACCCCCACTAATCTTCCTATTTCAATGGTGCACTTTTGACAACAATATTCGAGGTAGTGTTTATTAGTGACTTAAAAGCAATTTTCATGACATATGAGTTTTTGGATATCATATTGCGCAACAACCACGCCATAGTAGCTTTTGCTTTGGATATAGAAGGGTATATGTGGTCTCTAAAATTAAAGTTCAAGTTAAATATAACACACTCCCTAAATTGACCCTAAAAATTTGAACTTTTCAACATCCACACTAGTATTATAGGTTTAAGTAATTTTGAATGGACTGTAGTTTATGGGGGTTTACAATTTTAACATTATTCATGGTTTTTCAACAACTCTTCCATAAATTGACTTTCGTTAGAGGACCATATTCTTCACTTTTAAAGACAGACTGGAAAAAATTTGCCATGTTGCCTGAATGACATTCAAGCTCAGAAATAGTTTTCCTTAATGGTTTACTGTATATTTTTTAACTTTGTTACATTCACCGTGGTCATATTTGGTTTATCAAATGCTTTCCATGCCTGATCCTTTTCTGTACATAGTATTTTTTCCAAAACCTCTCCTCTCCTTTTGTGTAAAAATATTGGAAATTGCAGAATAAACTGTTAAAACTATTTGTTTTTAGTTTCATCTTGGGAAGCATTTTATGATAATTTCATTCCACATATCCATATTCAAAACTTACTGGCATGTTTGTCAACAAAATCTTTATCAACTTTAAACCAATTTTTTCCTATTGCTGGTCAAAAATTCGGAGTTCACAGCTATTTTTAATTCTAATAATAAGCTAATATGAGCACTTTTCCCAAATGGTGCATTAATGAATCATTGTTTGCAAAAACCTAATCTAGAGTAGATTTTTTAATTTGGTTGATTACTTTTCTTATCGACATACCAATGAAAACCTTCCAAATATTTATCAATAGAATTTTCAGGACAAACAACAATACATTTGTTCCAGTCTACATCTCCCACCAAATCAATAGTCTGTTGGAATGTTTGCAATTTAAGAAAGAAATTTCTCATTGTCTTCAATAGTTTCTAGCGAAGGTGATCTATACAAGTCCATAGAGGGTAGCATAATTTCAATTGCAATCATTTTTGACAAAAATAGCAGAACCACCCCCATCTTCGCGGAAAACAATATAATTTGGAATAGCAATTTCAGCATCGCAAATTAATTTGTTTTTTACATATTCATATTTAACAAAAATAAGGTTTCTCTCCAGCATGGATGCACACATATTTTTAAAGATGAATTATTAGAAATTGCAAATGGTTTCTATCCAGTGTGTGTCCGCATGTGTACTTTTAAAGTTGATTTATGAGAAAATGCAGACCCACACTCTTCACAAGTAAATGGTAACAGTTTCTCTGCAGTGTGTGTTCGCATGTGTCTTTTTAAATGATGATTCTGTGAAAATGCACATAGACACACTTCACAAGTAAACGGTTTTTCTCCAGTGTGTACTCGCATGTGGCTTTTTAAATTACAACTTCCTGTAAATGTATATCCACATACTGCACAAGTAAATGGTTTCTCCCCAGTGTGTGTTCGCTTGTGACATTTTAAAGTTGAACTCTCTGAAAATGCAGATCCACAAATTTCACAAGAATATGGTTTCTCTCCAGTGTGTGTTCGTATGTGTCTATTTAAATCTGATATCCTTGCAAATGTGGACCCACATACTTCACAAGAATATTGCTTCTCTCCAGTATGTGATTGCATGTGTAATTTTAAATGTGAACTTTGAGAAAATTCTGACAGGCACTCTTCACAAGAATATGGTTTTTCTCCAGTGTGTGTGTGCATGTGTTCTTTTAAATTTGATTTTATTGAAAATGAAGATCCACACACTTCACAAGTAAATGGTTTCTCTCCAGTGTGTGTGCGCATATGTGTTTTTAAAGTTGAACTTGCTGAAAATGCTGATCCACATACTGCACAAGAATAAGGTTTCTCTCCAGTGTGTATTTGCATGTGTTTCTTTAAAACTGATTTCCTAGCAAATGCAGATCCACACACTTCACAGGTGAATGGCTTCTTTTCAGTGTGTGTGCGCATATGTAATTTTAAACTATATTTGGTTGGTAATTCAGATCCACACACTTCACAACTACATGCTTCCTCCAAAATGTGTGTTCGCATGTGACTTTTTAAATTTGACTTTGTTAAAAATAAAGATCCACACATTTTACAATTAAATGGTTTCTCTCCAGTGTGTGTTCGCATGTGTACTTTTAAAGTTGATTTCTGTGAAAATGAAGATACGCATATTTCACAAGTAAATGGTTTCTCCCCAGTGTGTGTGCGCATGTGCTTTTTTATATTTGATTTTATTGAAAATGCAGATCCACAAATTTCACAAGAATATGGTTTCTCTCCAGTGTGTGTTCGTATATGCCTATTTAAATCTAATATCCTTGCAAATGCAAACCCACATACTTCACATGAATATGGTTTCTCTCCAGTATGTGATTGCATGTGTGATTTTAAATTTGAAATTTGAGAAAATTCCAATGTGCACTTTTCACAAGAATATGGTTTTTCTCCAGTGTGTGTGTGCATGTGTTCTTTTAAATTTGATTTCATTGAAAATGCAGATCCACACACTTCACAAGTAAATGGTTTCTCGCCAGTGTGCGTGCGCATATGGGTTTTTAAAGTTGAACTCGCTGAAAATGCTGATC
This sequence comes from Architeuthis dux, assembly GCA_006491835.1. NCBI lineage: Eukaryota > Metazoa > Mollusca > Cephalopoda > Oegopsida > Architeuthidae > Architeuthis > Architeuthis dux. The sequence continues at coordinate 855,351 of VCCN01000987.1, forward strand.
CACATACTTCACAAGAATAAGGTTTCTCTACAGTGTGTATTTGCATGTGTTTCTTTAAAACTGATTTCCTTGCAAATGCAGATCCACACACTTCACAGATTAATGGCTTCTTTTCAGTGTGCGTGCGCATATGTAATTTTAAACTATATTTGGTTGGTAATTCAGATCCACATACTTCACAACTACATGTATTGTTACAAATGTGTGTTCGCATGTGGCGTTTTAAATTTGATTTTGTTAAAAATACAGATCCACACATTTTACAATTAAATGGTTTCTCTCCAGTGTGTGTTCGCATGTGTACTTTTAAAGTTGATTTCTGTGAAAATGAAGATACGCATATTTCACAAGTAAATGGTTTCTCCCCAGTGTGTGTGCGCATGTGTTTTTTTAAATTTGAATTTATTGAAAATGCAGATTCACAAATTTCACAAGAATATGGTTTCTCTCCAGTGTGTGTTCGTATATGCCTATTTAAATCTAATATCCTTGCAAATGCATACCCACATACTTCACATGAATATGGTTTCTCTCCAGTATGTGATTGCATCTGTGATTTTAAACTTGAACTATGGGTAAATGCTGATCTGTACATTTCACATGTAAATGGTTTCATTCCTGTGTGTTTTTGAATATGTACTTTTAAATCTGTATCCTGTGAAAATGATCCACACACCTCCTCGGAATAAGGTTCAGCTCCAGCGTAGGTTTCCATGTGTTCATGTATTTGTATTCTGTAAAAAAAACAAGACTATGGCTTGTCTCTAGCATGTATTTCGAGGTGTGCCTTGTGAAAATGCAGATCAACACAATTTATAAGAAAATGGTGTTTTTAAAATTTCTTTTCAAGGATCTCTTTAAAAGAGAAATAATTTTTAGTGACACATTGACACTTTGCAAATGTGTTTTTGCAAGTAAAAACTCTCTCAAAATAAAATCACAATTTCATAAAAATATTTTTTCCTATACAATGTTTTTACATTTTAAAACTATGAACATTAAATCCATAAACATTATTCTTCTTGATTATGTATTCTCATATTGTATACTGAATAGGTGATTAGAGTTTCTTCATACAATATTTATACATGGTCATCAGATGAGTTTATTTGCTCTCTACTGCAGTCAGTATCTGTAATGAAGAAAAGTTATTATTAAATGGTGAGCTCGTGTTATTTGCAGTTATAAAAATATATCAACCAGAAGTAAGAACTGTCTACCAATATGATGAATGAGAAAAATGGTTTACAATTAGATATTCAACAAAAAATAAAATAAAACATTCTATCAAATCCTTTTAGATCATTAAAAAGAGAAGGAAGCAGGTCTGGTTAGTAACTCAATAGAAACCATTACGTGGCCAACCTTTTTTTGCAGCATGTCATGCTGGGGTTGATCAATTAAAAAATTTGAAAAAGAGGTGATCAATAAATAAATTCTTTTTTCAAAAAAAACAAGTGTGAACACTGTCTGGCACAAACTAGGAACCAATTTAGCTTAAACTCACGTTGTAAATTCAACTGCCAACTAAAAACCTATTTGTGTGGGGGGGGATTTATCTAGACATAATAAGGAGTAAATGTTTAAATGTTCAGCCCTCTAGCTCCATCGGTGCAGCCAGACGAACTTGAAAGCTGAAGAAACCTAGGTTGACAGTTTTGATGACATTTTCTAATAGCTAATGAACTGTAGAATAGATAACTTCAGCTTTAAATAAGTTCAGCAGATTCATCAAAAAGGTAATTGTAGTGGGGGGGGGATTCATAAGAATCGTGCACTTGGTGCTAAGTTTTGCAATTTGGCATGGTGGCATATGATCATAACATTTACAAAAATCATTACAAACAAGTTGGTGTCGACCTGTGTGGGCAATCCAATATGGCCAATCACAGAAAAGTGTCAATCTCATGTCTCCACTGCTGGTAGTCCCAGATTATTGTGTAATACCACTAATTACATGTATTTTGTTATGAGAAGTCCATTTCTGGCATTATTTTGCTTTTTGAGTTCATTTTAAGGCCAGAAATCACTTACGGTCTTTGTTTGAAAATTACCATAGCTCGGGAAATTTATTTAATCTCTGTACAAACACATATACTCTGATAAACAGACAGTTTAAGATACTTTATGCTCGACTATACATATTATATATCTATCACTGGTGGGCGATTTCAACTCTTATGTGGGCGGTGAGCAACTATGCAGAAAATGGTGGGCATTTTAAAATTTTGGTGGGCAGTATAGAATTTTGAGTATTAAAGTCTGTAATTGACAATAAAAACTGCAATTAACTTAAATAATTAACAGCAACATTTTCTATTATTAATTTACCAAGTAGCACTGTGATATCGCACATTATGTAGGTGCATAGACAAATGTGTAAATGTTTGTGTAGGTGTGCATATATCTGTACTACACTCTGTAGGTATGTGGTACATATGTGTAACACTCTTGAAAGATTACCAGTAAGAGTTATGGGCCCTGTTCACATTTACGCATTCTCATATAAAGAGACTGCCATTTGTAATTGTTTGATTGTACAGGGGTCACTGAGTGATGGCAAAACTCTTGTATTCTCGTATTTGTGAATTATTCAAGATGGGCCTTCAGTAGCAATAACTTATATCTTGCGTCTTCACAATAGGGTCATTCCATATCAAATCACACAATTTTAGGAAAATTCCCCAGGTCACCCTCTCAGATTCCCCTGAAAGAAATTGCATGTGCTCATATACCAATCTTATGGATAAATGACAAATATTAGGTATCTATCACTAGTAGTTTTGAAATTAAAAATCTTTCAAATTTTTCTTAATTTTATCCATTTTGCCGAACAAGCCTTTTCGTCAGGCATTCATAGCTTCTTTGAAACTTTGTGACTAGGGCTAACTTTTTCTGTAGAATAATCATATCAGGCATATCTTATGTACTTTCCTACTTTTAAAAATCTGGATATAACCAAGCGAGGTGACTTGCAGTTAAAGATGACTAATTTTAAACCCAATGTGTCTGCACTAGCTGGTTCGCACCAGACACAGGGAACACATTGATGATATCTAAAAACCATTTATGTGTGTGCCAAACATTTGATGCTATTACTTTACATTACTTTCATTAAAGAATCTTGTAACGCAAAAGCTGTTCATTTTTATTGGTTTGTAAGAGTTAAAAATGTTTTTGATATCCTTTTGAATATTTAATATACAGGTGATTGATGGAAAAATTTTCCAAGCAAAAGTGGGCGGTGACGCCAAAAAGGTTGAGAACCCCTGATTTAGATGATGGTTCAGGCATCACTAACACATTGCTGAGGCATGGGGCAAAGTATCATCATAAGTGTCAAGTCACGTTTTCGCTGTAATATTATGCAGGGAGAACAGCACAAAAGACACAGGGAAAAGCAAGGCTGAAGAAGTTGGTGTCAGTCAGGAAAAAAACAGTCAAGTTTCAATGCTCGAAGTGGATGATGATGATGATGGACTGATATTCTGTGCTAGGAATGCTAATTGTATCAAAAATCTCATCAAATGGTAATTGTGACAAAAATCTCATCAAATGGTAATTGTGACAAAAATCTCTTCAGATGGGCCTTAGAATCTCATAACTGAGTAGTCTATGCACGCTTAAATGCTGTGATCAATGCTGAGGATGCAGAAGCTGCAGATATTATCTGTATTATCCGTTCAACAATCTCTAAGTCATTAAATGCAACAAAAGGCTCTTTCAAGCAGCAGCCCCTAGGATCCATTGGTAATTGCTCAGCTTGTAGCGTATGTGCTGTTCAGTAATTCTCCTCATAAGCTCTCCATACTGTGACTCTATAATCAGCGTCTCCAGGGTCTCAGCTCTTGTTGGATTGGTGTGAAGGTTCAAAGATCACATCCTAAAGAAACTAGGCCAGGGCTCCAGACTAACTTTTTTCACCACCGTCCTGAAGAAAAATTTTAACCATCCCAAAGGAAATGTAAACAGTCTCAAAAAACAATTTTAACTGTCCCAAAGGAAATGTAAACCGTCTCGAAAAACAATTTTAACCATCCAAAAGGAAATGTAAACGGTTCCAAAATCAAAATATTGTTTCTTTACTTTGTTATTATCATCTATAGTTGTTAGTTCTTAGTAGCATAATAAAAACACCATTAAATGCTGAGGAAATAAATAATTGTCAAACTCCAGTCCAAACCTGGAATTGATTTTGTTTTTCTACCATAACAAAGATAAAACGACAAGAACAATCCTCATCAAATTTATGGGAGTAAAAATTGACATTCCCCTATAGTGATTAGAAATCACGATCAACTGATTGGTAGTCATGTCTCTTACTGACTGAGCTAAATTGACAAGTCTTACATTTGTAAAATTTATGTTAGAAATATGCAAGGGCTTATTTCATTCTTATAAATAAATACATCTATAAAATTAACATTTCCCTACTGTGATTTGAAATCATCACCAAGTGAGTGATAGCCGGCTCTATTACCAACTGAGCCAAACTGACAAGTCTTACATATCTATGAAATATATCATAGATACACATTTCATTCTAATAAATAAATACATTTATACTAAAAAAGAATATATTATCATTTTTTTATTTATTATATATACAATATAAAAGTTGCAGTAATCCTCGTCAGTCAGGATATAAATAGGAGTGGAGTTTGACCCTGCAGCAGCCTGGCTTGTTAAATTTATTTTGCTCCATTCAAATAAATTGATTTTATATAAAACTGAAAAGTTATCGGTAAACTGTAGAGCTACAACAATTAATTGATTAGTTAACTATTAAATTAATCGCCAACATAGTCCTTTACGCCAGTAAACTGAATATCATTAGGGTGTGGACAAACTAAGACATTTGAGGATGTCATCTCAGGCTTTGGAAAACAGTGATAGACAATTTTCATTATTTTCTGGCATTTTATAAACAACTAGTTGATTGAGAAAATAATCAACCGATAATGAAAAGAATTGTTAGTTGCAGCCAGAGTAAATTGTAAAAAACACAGAATTAAGAACAAATAAATTGGAGAACCCAAATTCTGTGTCTCATTTTCAATTCTCAGTCTTCAAACCAGGGTTGCCAGATAGTTGGAGACGTTTCTGGCCAAAAAATGGTCAAATGCCAAAATTGTTTATAAAACATTGCAATACAGCACTACACTCCAAAAATAAGAATTTATTAAAAATACTTCTACAACAAAGTTAGCTTACCTCAATCAATCCTATACTTCAAAGTCCTAAAGCAAGGGTCCCCAAAACCTTTAGAACTCTTTGTGCAATCCTTGATCCCTCATCAACCCCCAGGCATGTACAAAAAATACTACTAATAATAATAATTAAGTAGAGGAGAAGTTTTAGACATGGTTTTCTTTCATTTCAGTTTGTTACATTTTTTAAAATTAAAAACAAAGGGAAAAATAAATATGGCCAATCCAAAAAGTTAAAGGCCAAACACTTTTCAAAAAGGCAACATTTGTTAAATTTGGCCATAAAATGGCCAAAACGGCAACCCTGTTTTGAACTTAGGTCTCTGTGCCCTGCAGCCACCACTGCTTTCACATGGGTCATTTCCGAGACAGACAGAGGGAGGTGAAAAAGTATACATTTGCTTTCACGGGGTCGTTTCTGAGACAGACCAATATATACAGGGAGAGGGAAGTGAAAAAGTAAACATTTATATACATATAAGTGTATATGTATGTAACTGTATACCCTTACACGCTGTGTATCTTTCTCCCTCGGTTCAGTTTCTAATTTGCTAAAGCAAAGTTGTTTTTTTTAAATCTCTTTAAAAATAAACATTTTCCCTGGGTCGCCTCCGGGACGGAAGTGATTAAAAAACAATTTTTCTTTTTTTTAACAATCGCCACTGTACAGAGGCGTCCAAGGGAAGATATCTGTTCATCATTTTTACTGTCCCTGGGATGACGGGACAACATTAATTTCGAGCCCTGCTAGGAACTGAGTGGTTTGCCTTCCAAGAGGGTAAAGAGGTTTACATTTACCACAAGAACAGTTGGCAGAGACTGTTCATCTTCAAGTGACTGAAGATGGAGCTGACAAAATTGTAGATGTGGGTCTAATGCTGCATAAGCACATTCTTCAGCAACCTATGCCTTTTAATGGATCATTCAACTCAGAATCTCTAAGTGAGCCTGTTGCCAAACCTCTTATGACCTTAGTAGATATGCTGCTCGAAGGGTTGAGCTCTATAGCAGAAGTGAAAGACTATCGCAAGTGCCAAGATCAGTCGCCAGCATTATCTCACACTTGATTCACTACATATGGAGCGCTTTACTGTATTGATGTACAGCAAAAACTGCAGCACAAACTGTCAATGAGGCTAGAAAGTTGATGTTTACCCGTGGACTCAAATCTCTCAACTCCATCCCGACAGTCGAGGACTGTTTCAGCATTCGTAGTGAGCTTTGTTTGCAGCAGCATTCATCTGGAGTAAGTGTCTCTTAAAAATCCCCAAGATCTCAGATCCAAGTGAATGTGACTGGGAATGGAATGACAGAACAAAGGCATGGGTGCCATACTGAACAGATATGGCAGATGCCAGCCATGAATGCTCTCTGCTAGTCCACTGTAGTTGCATTGTCGCTTGCAAGGGCAACTGCAAGTGTCATTGAACAGAAATTTGCTGTGGCCCATGGTGCAAGTGTGAAGGAGGCTGCACAAACAATTTGGAGGCCTGATCCAGCCAACCATAGATATGTATAGTTGAGTCTAAAGTATCTTTAACAAAAGGTGTTATCATAGTATATATGTTTGTACAAAGATTAAATGATTCATCTCTGGGAGGAAGTCCCGATTATTGACAGAGAATGATGTTGGAAGCAGAGAGGTCGACTAAATGCATTAGCCAGACAAGTGCGGATTTCAACTCGGTGTGGCTTCCACTTCTCAACAAACCTAAACCCGACAAGACAAAGACACAGAAACAGCTGGGCCATGTGCTATAAGGGTTATCCCCTTTAAACATAACTTCTGTTTAACCCATCATACTCAGATTTTACACCTGAAGAAGGCCGAAGGATGGATCGGCCGAAACATTGTGTTTACGACAAATATAGAAGGAGTTCAATCGTCTGAAAAACCATTTGAATATTAATGATCCTTCTCAAAACTATAGAAAATATCTATAGTAATTTTAATTTAAAAAAGACCTTAAAAAGTGATTTCTGGCCTTAAAATGAACTTGAAAAGCAAAAATAATGCCAGAAATGGATTTCTCATAACAAAATACATATAATTAGTGATATTACACAATAATCTGGGGCTACTAGCAGTGGAGACCTGAGATTGATGCTTTTCTGTAGTGGCAATATTGTATTTCCCACACAGGACCCCACAGGTCGACCCCAACTTGTTTGCAGTGATTTTTATAAATGTTATGGTCATATCTAACATCATGCCAAATTGCATGTGCACGATTGTCCCTAAATATAATAATATTCCCACCCAGCTATTAGCCGATGTTCATCTGAATTCAGATGTTGTATTTTTTATTTGTTGTCTAGTACATATACAGTCAAAAGGTTTAAAAAATTAATTTTCCTACAGAAATATATACATAGAAAAAATACAAAAATATATTTAATACAATAGTTTTTAGATGTGTCCAACACATCTCTATAAGAGACATTTCGGTTGGTTGGTTACGTTAAACAATAGAAAGAGGAAGGGGGTATTTACCAGCTGCTATGAGGTCAAAAGAGAAGCTATGATGTCATTAAAAGAACATCAATCCAGTTGCTATGATGTCGGAATAGAATATGTAATGTCATTAAGAGAACATATTCTGATCAATTTTTTTACCAGTTGCTATGATGTCAGAATAGAATATGTGATGTCATTAAGAGAACATATATTCTGATCAATCTTTTTTTTTACCAGCTGCTATGGTGGCAGAATAGAATGTGTGATGTCATTAGGAGAACATCTATTCTGATCTATTTTTTTTAATAATGATTTCTTTAACTAACTTTTAACTCTAGATGTTTTGAAGTCAATTGTTGGCCGATAAAATGTAAATAAACTTAATTTGCACAAAATCTTCACAGTAAAAACCTAGAATTAAAATCTTTTTTACCAAAAATCAAATAGTTTATTAAATCAGTACTGAAAATTTAATTAAGAACAAATTTTTTAGATGCGTCCATGCATCTTTATAAGACACTTTTCAGTCAGTTAATATGTTAAATGTCATTTTTCTCAGCCGTTTCATGTTGGATTGATATGAAACTTGGTCCAGACCTTCAGGTGAACCAGACTCATCTTCCTCTCACAACTAGTAATGCTACTATTACTTCGTTTAGAATCGGAGATATGGACAATACTGAACTACCAGTTAATAACAAACATGGTGCAGAAAAGATCAGGATAGGGAATGACTGTAGACAATATTACTAACACTAACCTATGTATTCAGATTTGTTTCAGCTGTGTTCATTGTGAGATGGAAATGTCATCTGAATAAATGGAATAGAAAACAATCTATGAACACAGATTTATGGTTGATGACGCAATAGAGTGACAACGTATACATCCTTTGATACAGCAAGAGATCCTACCTGTCAAAGGACATCCTCCCTTACTTTGACGTTCCCTGTGGCTATGGGGAATGTCAAAGTAAGAGAGATTCCTACAATTCCCTACACAGCAACATGCCAATTCATAGCTGAAGAGGCCGGAAAACGGTCAGCAAACAAACTACTGGGGACTCAAGGTGTAGAAAGTGCACACCGTCAATGCGGGAAATGTGGCCATGGCAGACATGCCCCACTCACTACCAGGAGGACAGAATGCCCTGCCTACATTGTGGTCGCCTCCACCAAATTAAAGCTGTATGTCGCAGCAAGGAAAAGGGCAGCCACAGAGGTGAAAGAAGGTATCGTATTTGACGCTCTATGCGCTACCACAACCCTCAGCAACATAGGGAAAAGAGGTATCGCACTAGACCATCACCTCTACCATGACATCAACAACTACTGGTTCTGATGAGCATCGAAACCACAATCCTTTGTCACGCTGACTATTTTGACCCATCATCAGGACTACGGAGCTCTAGGTTTCAAACTCACAACAAAGCCGAACACTGTAACACTCTCTGTGATGCCTGACACTGGTTGTCAGAGCTGCCTTGCCGGAAGACATCAACACCGGACTAGATCACGACAAAAGGCTAGGAGTCATTGAACCAGTTCCTGTTGGTGAATCGGTCACTTGGTGTCATTGTATGGTCATATGCGCAAAGAAGAATGGCAAACCAAGACAAACCATTGACTTTCAAGCACTAAACACCCATGCTGTGTGTGATGGATTTCACTCACAATCACCATTCTGTCTAGCTCACTCTGTACCGCATGGCAAGAAGAAGACTGTGTACCACTGCATAATGATGATTGCCAATTCACCACATTCATCACCCCATGGGGTTGATATCGGTACAAAGCAACCTAACGTTACATAGAATCTGGCGATGGTTACTCTTGCAGATTTAACGAGAACATTGCCAACAAAATTAAGTGCATCAATGATAACCTCCTTTGAATGGACAATCTCCACCAGAGTTTCTAGCAAGCAGTTGAATGGCTTGATATCTGCGGACGCCATGGAATCAAACTCAACCGAGGCAAGTTTGTCCTCGGTGAAGATGTGGTCACATTTGCTGGGTTTGAAATAACAGCAGAGAGTGTGAGACCTGCTAAAAAGGTATCTCAACACCATTCACAATTTTCCAACACCCACCAACATTACTGACGTCTGCTCTTGGTTTGGTCTCATCAACCAAGCCTCCTATGCCTTTGCCTCAGCAAATCGCATGCTGCCGTTTTGTCAGCTATTGAAGCCTGACACCACCTTCTCCTGGAGTAATGAGCTGAATCAATTGTTCAAAGAATTGAAGTCGGTAATAGTCAGCGAAATCAAGCATCAAAATCTATAACAAAATCAAACCAACCTGCCTCGCAACTGACTGGTCCAAAAACAGAGTTGGATTCTGGCTTCTTCAAAAGCACTGCCAATGTCACCAGATCAAACCGTTTTGTTGTAGTACAGGATGGCGAACCACTCTTGTTGGAAGCCACTTTACACACACAAAAAAAAAAATCGAATCACACTGTGCACCAATTGAAGGAGAAGCACTGGCAGTGGTAGACGGCCTTGTCTTGGGCTGTGACAAACTCATTGTTGCAGCAGACCATAAGCCACTCCTTAAGATCTTCAGTGACTGCTCTCTCAATGACATTGACAATCCCAGACTTTGTAACCTCAAGGAGAAGACACTTCAATCCAGAGACCAAATAATGCACATTCCGGGTGCAAAACACAAGGTTGCCGATGTCAATGTCACACAACCCGATAGGAACTATAAACCCTGAAACACTGCCCCTCCCCGACAACATGGTTTACACGACTGATTCAACAACCACCATCGACTGCCCTATCGTTGCCTGCATTCGCTGTACTGAACCGGAACAAACATATCAACGACGAGCGGCACTAGAGTCACACAGGCCGTCATATGGGATAGAGTCAAACTGGCCACAGTGACAATGAGATGTTTGAGCTTCTTAACACCATTGAAGAGGGCCTCCCAGATACCCGAGACAAACTACCCCCATCCCTTCAGGAATACCACCAATTCTGAGGTCATCTCTCCACTGTTGACAGTGTCATTCTTTACAAAGACTGTGTCGTTATCCTATAATCTCTATGCAAAGACATCCTAACAGTTCTCTACTCTGCACACCAAGGGGTCATATCAATGACAGTAGTGTCTTTTGGCCAGGCATCATATAATAATATCACTGCCTTAAAAAAGAACTGCAATCACAATGCACTATCACAACCAGGGTTGCCAGATCAGTTTTCTCAAAATCAGACAAACTCGGTCATCCCTGCTCTAAATTGGTCAAATTTGGACAGAATAAATTTAATGGCTCAAAATAGCTGATAGTGACTAAAAGTAGCTGGATTATTATCATAATAATGAAAATAAATAGCTAAAAGTGGCTAGAATTTCTCATTTTTTTCATTTCTAGCTAACTTTGGTTAAAAAAAAGTATAATTATAATAATGAAAATAAATAGCTAAAATTGTTGAGAACTCAAAAAGATATATTAGCTACATTTTATTACTTAGTACTTACGGTAGGTAGGGATATCGAAATAAGAAAAGCAACAAATATCAATTCATTGATTATATAAGCAGTGAAAGTATACAATATTATCATTTCTAAATAATTTATTTATTAAAATAAAATTTAAACATTAAAAAATTTAAATATTTCAGGAGCTTGCGTATGATTTTTCAAGCTTACTTAACATTTTTAGCTATAAAGTTCGCTGGAAATGAAAAAACAAAATCTAGACATTTTAACCATCAAAATAATTCATGTAAGCCGTGCTTCCGCATTAAAGGCAGAAAAAAGGGTCCAATTTAGCATTATAGTTACCCTAAACCGAAGATCTTATGAATTAAAAGCAGAAAAAATTACTTGCAACATTTTTTTTCTCAATTTTTAAGGTAAAGGGTCTAATTACCCTAATAGGGTACCAGATGAGCTTTACTGAAGATTGATAGTTGAATAAATGGTATGGAAACCTATCTAGTGTGTAAGGGTTTGATTTGGACTCGCGCTTGCCACTGAGTTCCAGTAGCTCAGCGGTCGTGCATTTAGCGAGCCACGGGTTTGATTCTCACTTAGAACTTATTCTTTATTCCGATCCATGCTGTTAATTTATTTACTCACTTCTGAAGGGAAACCAGCCCGAGTTTAGTTGCAATAAAAAGCAACAACAATTAAGATGAAGGTAAATAGTAGCAAAAAATGTATAATATCGCATGAATGTCTGTCATTTATTGGCAATATGTGACCTACACATTGATGACAACTTACATAACATTGTTACTTTCTTCCTGCGACTTTTTTCTTGTGACTTCTTTTCCTACAACCAACCATACCATATTTGATAGCGAATAATCAATCCTACAAAAAGGCTTCCCCAATTATGACACCATTAACTAAGGATAAATTTATTACAAAACCCAGTTTTATTGTATTTTAGTAATAATATTGAAAGTGGTGAAAAGGCTGTTAGTGTAAGACTCTGATTTCGTTGAACATACAATTTTCAGTGCACAAAAATATTAACCTAATTTCTTTTGTATGATTCTTAAAATCTTTGAAAATTTTGAAATATGGCATATTGGAATAATGAGGCAGGATAAATAATATTAACCAATTATCTACAATAAATAAATTTTAGGCTTAAATAAATAAATAACACCAAAATGATAATGGAAAATTTTCAAAAATGAATGAAGTCCCTCCAAATAGAACTTAAATTTTAACCGATCGAAATTAATAATAAAATATTTAGGAAACCTGTATAGGCCGGGGGCCAGCAGGGCCTACCGTGCACACGCCCCCCATGATTTTACATTTAGGGTACCAAAATGTTCCTTAGGATGTCCTCATTCAGAAAAAAGATGTTCCCAAGAAAAAAGTTGGGAAGAACTACCTCATTTGCATAAAACAAAATATCCACCAGCACACACCAAAAAATTAGAATTTCATATCTCGTCTCCCAGTTGAGATATCTGAGTACTTTAAAAGGCTAAATCATGGGTTTCGAACATGAGGAATTCAAAAATCCACTTTATTTTACCTTAAATCAATAATTTATAGGGATTTCTGGATTTTACAAGAACATTTCAAGTACTCAAATCTTTTTTGTAGAATGCTGAATACCCCGCTTCACGTTTTCAGCTGTAACTTTTCATAACCAACAGATACAAATATTATACACCGTTGGGAAGCTGATATGATTATCTTTATAATGGTATATAAATATATATACTTCCACCAAGTATTAATTCCACAATCCATAGATTTGGACTGTGAACTAGAAGTTATCATCGTAAAATATTGAATACTTAGCTTCACGTCTTGGGCTG
>VCCN01000987.1:869668-884425 GCA_006491835.1 Architeuthis dux
TAATGAATATTTTTGTTTCCTATACAAAAATTCGTGCCGGGAGAATTTTATCAGGTTTTATTTTTGTGCGTGTGTCAGTTTAAGTGTGTGTGTATGTGCACGCGCGTACTTTTATTAAACTTAATGATTTTTTTTAAATGGCCAGATTCCCGGTTATCGCATGAATCCTGCTAAGTTTCGTAGGTACAATTTCTCAACACAAACTTTTATGATTATTTACAAAGTAAGTAAATTAATGTAACAAAAAGATCATACGTACCTCTTTTTTCTTTATTCGCGACTGATTTGTGTTCCTGAGAAAGAAAGAACGACGAAATATCAGGAAAAAAGAAAATTTTAAAAAGTCTGAATACTCAAAGGTCAAGTAGAGTAACGGTGTTGAATAACAATCAGTCCCACATGAAAAGATAGTTATTTATATACAGTAAGACTAGGTTAGTAGATACGTTCCTAACGAAACAGCGCTATACGGGGTCATAATAAAATAACATAGCATAAATAGAGATTGTGCCAGTAATCATTTTTCAAAAATATGAAGTTGTTGTTGTTGAGCCTCAACAATATGGAATGGATTAGTGATGTGTATCTCATCTGGTAATGTGTTTATTCTCATATACACATGGCACATTAACCAAAGTGTGTACAATTATTTGGGAAAACTGCCCATGATGTCTTTTATCATCATTTATTTCAGAAATTTAACATTGAATGTATTTACGAAAAAGATTTGAAAAAATGCTAGGTGGGGTACTACTAGTGTAGTGTAGAAAGATCATACTAACTTATCTCTTCATTCTTTTTATTTGCCTGACTTGTGTTCCTAAGGAAAGAAAATGACGAAATATCAGGGAAAATGAATGAATTAATTAACAATGGTGTTAAAAAAATGTTGGTAATAAAGCCTAATAAATTTGAATTATGGGGTGGGGGGGATTCTCTGTACAGACCAGCAAATACATTTTATAAATTGATTATATAAGCAAATTATTTCAATAATGAATTACATTGGCAAATAGTTAATGGTAGACAGACTTAGTAATTCAGTGAGTAAACTTATTTAACAGAGTTTAAAATTTGACTGGGCTTTGCCTAGTCGTAACTTACCAAGAATACACGGATTATTATTCATACACTTTTAGTCATCTCAAAAGGCTGAACAAAATGTTGCGAGCTACTTAATCGCTCTGTGCCTTTTGACATTTACAAAGCTAACTTTCAAATGTTTCCCTCCTTCAACTTGTCTGCCTCCTAACCCTACTTCCTCTTCCCAACATCCAGCCACAGACATATTGGCTGGTTCTATCCAATTACTACTACTACGTACTAGTATTCTTAAGTTGAATTTAAGAGACACTTAAGAGTGGAGGGTGGGGGGTCTCTTTACAGACTAGCAAGTACATTTTATAAATTGAGTATATAGGCGAATACATTTCAACAATGAATTACATGGGCAAATACATTTTAATAATGAATTAGGTAAATACACAATAGTTAATAGTTCATTAATAAACACGATAGGGCAGTACATTCATTAAATAATGTGTAAACAGTAAACACTATGGTATAATACAATGGTATGAACACCACACCACCCAGAACCGGTAACTGAAACAAGAGACGTGACAATATTATGGGATTTTCCAATATACACAGATCGTACCATCAATGCTAACCGTTCAGACATGATAATTAAAGACAAAAAAATATTTGCCTATTAATAATAGATATGACCATTCCATCAGACAAGAACACATCTGTAATAGAACCTGGCGCCACGGCTGCTCATATCCTTCGTAAAGCACTGTCTACATGTAAATCTTTTTTTTACAACTGAACTGTTTTTGTTGTATGTGCTATGTGTGTTGCATTGTGTATAACGTTATGTTGTGATGATTTTTGGATGTGGAACATGAGAGCTTGATAACTATAATCTGACATTGTTGCCTGCCCTAGGTTTCTGGTTGGAACTCGGTTGGCAATGAATGAAATCAGATCAAAGAAGGATGATAATGCAATCTTTGCAATAACGCAACCGGGGAACGGCCATTTTGAATGGCTAAAAGTGGCTAGATCTTTCTCCAAAACAAATGGCAAAAATTGGGTAGATTTCGTTTCATATGTATACGCTCTAAAAACTCATACAAAGACTCCAAAAAGTATAAATGAATATAAATAAAATAAATATTTCTATATAAATATAAAGAATGGTACCTTTAGATCGAGGATAAGCTTATTTGAATGTTTAGATCTTTAATGTGGAAAAATAAGGGAAACCTTGCCAGCGGCCTATGCACTGGGGTACAGAAATTAAATGGGTGGGGCGGGGGTCAGCAAATTTTGAATTTGGGACACTTCATTTCCTGCATTCTGGTGAATATTTATGCAACAATTTGTGCTTTTTATGCATCAATTTCAAAGTCTGCTGCTACTCTTAACATGAATGTAAAGGAAATAAAGAGTCAATAAGAGTCAATAAGCACAGTTGCATCAATTATTTTAAGGATTAAAACATCAAATCATAGACAAGAGCAAAATGTTTGGTCTCTCTTCCAGAAATCTTTCATTTTTGCTAGAAAGTAAATTTTTATAAGTTGGTGATCGATTTACAGTGTACAGGGCTGTACAGAGCCAGCAGTAGGCCCAACCCAGATGGGTAAAGTAGGCCCCTCCCTATTTCAAACTGCTCATCAAAGTGCTAAATACATATGACTTTATGTATAGGTTTGGTATATACATATAGTGTAGTGATATATCCAGCCTGTTGAGCTGACTGTCTTCCAAAAATTATGAAAATTATGTATCCAAGATTGGCTAAAATTGTGTTTCAGGGCATATCAGCTACTGAAATTAAGTGTTATCTAGAAGTTTTCAAAAGTTTTGTATGTGAATTTGTTGTCTTCCCAAATTTGAAAATTGCGTTTCAGGGCATATCAGCTACTGAAATTAAAGATAAATACAAATTTTCGGAAAAATTCTATGGTTTGTCTTTTGTTGAGATGAAAAGATTTAAAACACATTTTTTGCGCTTACATACACTTAAGCTCACAAACACATACCACATGCGTGTGCATGTGAGTTCGGACACACATGTCACTTTTCAACACACATACACTTACGCTCACATGCCACATACACTTATGCACACATGCACACATACCACATACATGCATGCTGCAAGTGTAAGTTTGTGTTTGTGGCATGTATGTGTGTGTATTTTGCATCACTTTTATTTGTCAGCTCTTCATTGAATATGCGCTGACATATGTATCTACAGTTATCAGAAAGTGACCATCCAGTGAAGTGTCACAAACTCTTCTTTTTTTTAATTCTTTTCATTTGTCTGGGCAATATTGTTATATAATTTAAAATCCATATATATATCTACCACTTCATCATCTCCTTGAGTTTACCATTCAAACAATATGAACAAGGTGTCTGGAGTAGGCCCTCCACAAAATCATAGACCCAGTCCAAATGTCTCCACTGCCCCCCCCCCCTTCTGCACGGCCCTGAGTGTATGTATAATGTAAAACTATAATCTTACTTTGTGTCTGACGACACCCGATGTTCAAGTTACAAAGTATATATCGGCTGAACTGGACCCTTAAATAAAAATAAATAAAACTATTTTCTCATATTTTTTCACTCACATTTGTTTTTTATTAACTAACCTAACAGGAACACAAATGAAGTTGTTCAATATTTTCTGACTTAGGGCGCTATGAAAATAATTCTTATACACCAAGACCAAGGGCACTGTGATGTGAAAAAGTTTGGGAACACTGTTTTAGCCTAAGAGGAAAAGGGGTGGATTTAACATTATGAAAATAAATTCTAAACAGATTTGATCCGATTTCTCATGTCATTCCAAGCATATAAAAACATAGTGTGTGCAATGAAATACAGTGCAAATCGCATCCGTAAGGGACAGTGCATTTTACTTTTCAATATGAGACGATCCTGTATTATACGGGACGGGTGGCAACCCTATTTGAACGTTAATGTCTGATCAACACGTATTATTTATACATTTTGGGGACTTTGTATGAGTTTTTGCAAAGATTACATAATAATAAAATAGTAATAAATTTATTTATTCTATTAAAAAATAAATTTCCTATGATTTTTCTTCCCACCGCACATTAGCTTACATTAGAAGGTTTTTCTTTGACCTTTCTTTCCTATGACCTTTTCCCTACAATCGTATGAACACGCAGTCGCTTCTCCTTTGCCACTACCATTTTTGTACTTTCTTTATAACTTCTGTTTCTTTTTTTTGCTATAAAGAAAATAGCCTAAGGTTTTTGGTAAACTTTTACTAAATTTAAAGCAGAATTAATTAGATAGTTTCGAAGTCAATGTTTACAATGTCATAGATTGTCAGCATTACATCAGTTTTAAGGCTGATTCCATCATTTTACAAGAAGCGGTATTGATAATGTTCCCCCTCTTCATAGTATGGATGTAAAAATGATTATAATTACTTTTTTCTTGTATGTTAAGTTTGAATACCACTGGATTGAACATCTTGAACCTGGTTGTATTAAGGGCCATATTTAGATACTAGCATATAACCCGTCAAAAATGACGGGTAACATTTTGGCTGCATTATGGTAACTAACCAACAAATACCAGATTCGTAAATTCAAACCAAAAGTTTCTGAGCAAAAGGAACAGGAACCATATCAGTTCTAGTTTTTGTGTTTTATGTGTTTTTAAATTTTCAGCAAAAAGAGGATAAAATTATATTATTGATTTTTAGCAACAAAAAGTGGGGGTCACATTATATTTGAGTTCGCATTGTATTCGAGTAAATATGGTTATAAATATAAAATACTAAATTAATGAAACTAAATATTACATTAATAAATATTTTGTAATTTTAGCTCATTGTATACTTTTTCAATCTATCCATAGTTTGCTTGTTGAAGTGATCTATGATTTCCAATGACATATTTTCCTTTTTTTTCCTCTTAAATTAGGCAGCAACTTTCCCTGCTTTGATATCTGCTTCCCCCTACCCAATCTGACTGACTGACAATGCTTCATAATTTCATCTCTGTAGCGATAGCTCATATTTATGTCATCAGACTACCAAGGTCTACCACCCAAACTTTTGCAGATCGAAAATAAGAATAAAATAACAATGAACTATGAAAATTATTTTCAATTTCAGTGTTCTGGACATTATAAATGTTAAAATTCTAAAACTTAAAAATCTTTTTAAAAAAACCTTAAAATTTCAAAATCAACGTTATTATGAACGTAGTTCCATCTTGCGTATGTCTTCTGATACAGATGTTATGGCTGTTTAGGCCATTTTCAACATCTCCAAGAATAAAATAAAATATGAAAGTAAGAATAAACCGTTTGAAATGAATTATGCAGTTATTAGTCATGTAAGGAATTTGGGTCTGAGATGCTAGGAAATTCGAAATTTCCTGGGGTTTCACCCCTGAACACCTTGGGTTGCTTGCAGCATCCCCCACATACCCAGCTATATTTTGGTTTGGTCACCCCTTGGCACCCTAAACATTTTTCCCCTTGGTAAGTGCCTATTACTCCAGGGAAATAGGACTTTCACTCGCCTGAATAGATAAAAAAACAGCAAATTATTTTTGCAAAAAGAAAAGAAAAATTGCTTTTTTTTACGACAATGTGAAATTCCATGTGAAATGTAACCAGGGATTAAGCCTATCCTCTCCAAATTTCATGAAAATTTGTGGATTAGCAGAAAACTTCATCCTGATAAACCATGCAAAATTTTATTCCAGTACCTTGCATGGTTTTGAGTTACAGAGGGCACTAATTGTAGCTATATCTGGCCCTTTTTGGCCATCAAAAATGGTTAATTATCCACTGTTTTTTAAAACTACATTCTTCACACATTGTTATTAAGATATTGCCATGAAATATTCAAATCTGACTATTTCAACCAGGCTGATTTCAAAACATCACTTACCTATCTATTACCTGAAGTTAGTTATTTAATGTGCAATGTTGCCTACTTCATTAAGGGTTCAGCCCAGACCACAGAAATGTAAACTGTTTAGTAATGTAGAAAGTTCAAACAACCTATTTAATATTGGTTTGAGCTGTTTTCACACTGTTTTTCTAAGCATGACAATTTGGCTTAAATTACAGCAATTCATAAAAATGTTCAACTTGCCATTATCTATTGTCTATCTTGATAATTTTAGATAATGACAATTCAAATAAAGTTCACATTTTGAGTGTACTCAGTTAGAAACCAGTGACATATTATAGGATAAAGTTAGAAATTTTGAAGAATATGTCACTGGTTTCTAACTGAGCACATTCAAATTATGAACTTTATTTGAATAGTCATTATCTAATATTTATCAAGCACTTTTATCCTCTACTGTGTAACTGTAAATTCCATTTATAAACCATTTAAATCTTTGGCCATTTTGACTTTGTTGCAGTAGTATTTTTAATAAATCCTTATTTTTGGTGTGTACTTCAGTATTGCATTGTTTTAGAAACAATCATTAATTTGTTGTACTACTATTCACCTTCATCTTAATTATAATCTTTTTATAATTGCAACTTTAAAACTCAGGCCGTCACCATATAGTTGCGATAAAACAGCAACTGAAAAAGTAAGATGAAGGTAAATAGTAGTATTATTTTTAAAAAATTAATACTATTAATTTACAATACTTCATCTAATAAAAATAAACGCAGGTGCCAATATAGGGGGGGGGGGTCTGGACCCACCCTCTTGCTCAGGCAAAGCCCAATTTAAAATCATTTTTAAATATCTAGATAAAAAATTTGGTAAATAAAAAACCCATTGATTAACCTTAAAAACATTGATGTTTAAAATCTGTTTGCTTCTTCTTCACATATTTATTTTGTAAAAATAAATCTTTCCATATGGACCCCAACCCCCCGCGTTCAAAAAGATTTTTCCATTTGAACCCCCCTTCCTGCTCATAATCCTGGATCCGCTCCTGAAATAAGAAAATAATTGCTTTTATAAACAATTTTTGCATTTTTGGCCCTTTTTGGCTGAACCTGGGAACGGAGACTGTCTTAATATTATATACTAGTCTGCACATTCGATATGAAGTAGGCAAAATTGCACATTAAATAACTAACTTTAGGTAATAGATAGGTAAATTGAAATCAGCATGACTGAAATAGTCAGATTTGAATATTTCATGGCAATATCTTAATAACAAATTGAGAAGAATGTAGTTTAAAAACTGGTAGATAATTAACCAATTTTGATGGCCAAAAAGAGGTCGGATTTAGCTACAATTTGAAGTCCAAAACCACACAAGGTACTGGAATAAATTTTTACATGGTCTATCAGGATGAAATTCTCTGCAGATCCACAAATTTTCATGAAATTTGGAGAGGATAGGGTTAAAATCTTACTGTTTTCTTGACTATTTTATATGGAATGCCTCATAAAGGTTGTACCAATAATTGTGCCTTATTTCTGCAGCAGAGGAAGAGACATCTTATCAATCAGGTGGTTAGTCTGTGAATAATTCATTCAATTATTTAGAAATCAGGCATTAACTAGATTGGTGCTTCTGGGCCTCCATAACTGTTAAATTAATAGTTTTGAAAAAAAAAATGTATTAAAATTCATCAAAATTCACTTTGTGAAAAGTTTTTCAACATACTTATATCTAATTATTATTATTATGTCAATTCAAAGTAGAGTCTAAAGAAAAACATTTTAATTTGCTTCTTTCTTTTAATTTGCTTGTATAGAGATGAAAGAATTGATTCAAATGTTTTTGCTGTCATTAATCGAATTAATATGAATCAGAAAAATAAGTCTGTGTGTGTGAACTCAAAAGAAAAATTGAAAGAAACACGAGACAGTGATTTTAATGTTTTCATAGTTTTATTTGAAGAAGAAAATTACAAAATTTGCAAAGTAGGTCTTCAAAACATTAGTCAAAATTAGAAACAAATTCTGTTCTTTCAGTCCATAACATAGGAAATAAACATTTATTTTTATTAGATGAAACATTATTGACCATTATTAATCAAGATGATATTACTACTAGTTTATGTAAAAAGAGTTAGAGAATATGGCGATCGGAAAAAAATGAAGGATGAGTTTAAAGGTTAGATTTGATCTTCTGTCAGCCATAAGAGCTCTAGTAGCTCAGTCAGTAGAGCAGTCATCATACATAGACAAGCTTCCTGGGGTAAAAAGGATGCTAGTTCCTTCCATAGACTGATGGTATAAGTAGTCAGAATGAAAAGTAATTAAAATAAATGATGAAAGAAAATACTAGCCAAAAATTAATAATGGAATTCTTTTTATATCTTGTAATTATTAGAACCACTAAGTAGCCAACGAGTGTTGAATGGAGTGAAATAAATGTTAGTCTAAAACTGACAAGTCTGGAGAATGTATTGCATGAGAAAGATCTTCCCATTCCAGCTCTGTGATCATTTGTTGCATCACATGTACTACACAATGACAAATGTTGTCATGCAGTAAGATCATCAGTTAATTTATTTGACTAGAAAAAAAGGTCTCATCTGTTGCAATACATCATTCAAACAAGCCAATTGCTCACTGTAGCATTTTGCAGTAACAGTTTGTCCAGGTCCAAGCAATTCATAATAGAGAATTCCTTTTGAATCCCACCAAATGCAAAGAATTCCCCCACCCCCACCCCAGCAGATTACGTTTAGGTTGGAATTTTGAAATCCCTCATCTGTTCCAATACATCATTCTACGCAAATGTGATGATCCATCTCTGGGATTATTGATTCATTGCAGCAAGCCAGGAAATCACGGAGCATCACCGGCAGAAATGCTGATGGGAAGAAAATTATAAAGTAATTTACCCAGCTGTACAAAACAAAAAAAGAAGAGTTCAGTATAATATTATTGCCTATTTCCTATATATTGTTCTAGTGCACCATCTAGCAACAAACTGAACTACCAACCGTTGTTTATTTCTGCCCAGCCTCCCTCTGGGCACAACCACTATTTATGTAAGTCTATGGTTGTCATATGTGTAAAATAAATGCACAAAATAACAAGATTTATTGTGAATACAAATTTATTTCATGGTGGCAGCTGTGTATTACAACCTCGCGCACACAGTAAACTGAAAAATCAGTGATAGCATGTATATTTGCCTCCGATCTGTGCACACAAAGTGGGTTAAATACTGCTGAGTCAAAAAAACTGTCATGGTGGGCCACAACAACTTTGACAATGTAAAAATGAACTAGTTGAATCCAAACAATGCTGAGGCTATGGCTCTGTTCCATCTTCAGATGAAGGAACATAACGGATCAACAGGACCAGGTGAATGAGATCCTGTTATGCAAGGGAGAAACAGGAATATTAAAATTCAATAGTTGGGGTCTATCTGCCGATAATAAAGAGCAGACATTGTATAGTTGAAATTTGAAGAATATGGAAAATCAAACCAAAATATTAGGGTAGCTTGTATAACACTGAGAAATATGAAGCGGAAAATAGACTCTAATACAATCAACCTGAGACAGTGGATGAGTTTTTTTCCAGACTCCTCCTAGAGGCAGCACAGTGTGACTTCCGAACAACAAAACAGGGAGATAAAACAAACCGTGAGCTCGATGAGAGGCTCATAGAGCAGATCATCTCTGGAACAGTATACCCAGAGGTACAAAAAGAATTACTCACAGAAGATAAGACAATGACACTGGAAAAAACTGTAATGTTATGAAAAATCATGAGGCCTAAAGCTCACACAAAGTGACAGTGCTCAGTCTGCTCCTAGAGTAACTGCTATACAAAACAGTCAAAAAATCAAGTACTGTACAAAATGTGGGGGGAACCACAAACACAAAGACAAACGCTGAGCCTACGATAAAGAATGCTGAAACCAATGAAACCACTGGGCTAGCGTTTTCAGATGGAAGAAAAGAAATGAAAAGATGAAACACAACACCTCCTCACAGGATGCACATATGCCAAAGCACTGCCAGGGTGGATACAAGAAACACATACATGCTGTAGACAACAACAGCGACACAGATGAAAGGAACTTTGATGGCTTGATGGTTCAGATAGCTGTACTGAAGTTACAGCAAAAATCAATATCCAGGTACCTGGTGCAACGGATACATATCACACATGTATTTTGCACTCGCACACGCACTCCGGTCATTGAGTTAAATCATTGACACATATTTCCACAGAACACCCAGGTTTAGAGGTTTTCCTGAAGCTATTATCTGCCCTCAAATGCCTTACAGATAACCGACTCACAGGACATGAAAATATACCACTTGAATGGGAATTTGATACACATTATAGACCTAACATCTAGAAATGACTTGTGTCTTGTCTATCCCTATTTTACCTTGGGAGGTTGACAAGAACCACTCCGAAAAGCCAACATTTACACCTGCCAGCACCTTCCACGTACCTCTTTCTATAAGAAGACAAACTCATTCCAATCTTCGTCCATCTTGGTTCTGTCGCCAGCAGAACTTAGATTGGTCCAATATGCATACCAAAGAGACTTGCACCTCTCTTCTTCAATTACATACATATGCATTCATACATATACACTAATCTTTCTTACGCAGAAGGACCCGTTATCTCTATTAAGTAATCAACCAAACTTTACAAGCATTCTTATTCTCTATAGATGAGAACTAAAAATATTGATAACATGCATTCTGTAATAAATATATTACATCTTATTACATCCTTGTCATGTATTTTTATTCTTCTGCATTGTTAAATGTGCATCCCTGCATTATATTCCTTTTACTACTGCAGGAAGAAAAAGAGAAAGAAAGAAATCTTTCTTCTTAGCGCACATCTCTAACCTTAGCCTTTCTACCTCTCTCTATCATCAGCACCTTAACACGCAGTCAGTAAAGCTATTACTCTCTCTATATATTTCTCATTAGCAGCACACCTAGCTTATGTGAATACAGCAGTCAAACCCTGACTATTAATACTATTGCTATCAGCTTACTACCACTGCTACTATTAGCTTACTGCTACACTCATTTGTTGATTTTGTAAACATTGCATTCAAATCGAGTCAGATATATTTAATATTAGTTCTATTTACACTGGTAGGGAACGACAACCAATAAAACTACTGGTAAAAATGGACACTGGAGCAGAAGGAAATATTCTACTACTCAGAATATACAAACAGATGTTCCCAAATCCACCTGCAGACCTGATAGGGAAGTCAAATGCCATACTGACTGCATACAATTGGACTGTCGTTACACAAATTGACACTCTCAAACTTAAATGCAGGTACAGCCAAGACACATGGTCTGTTGGGAACTTCTTTGTCACAGATACAAGTGGACCGGCCATATTGGGACTGCTAAGCAGTTGCAACCTCGAAATGGTAACATTGCATTGTGAGGTAAGAGAGTCAACCACACCTATAAAAAATACAGAAGATCTGCTACAAGCTTACCTGGGCAAGTACCATATCGTCCTCGACCCTACAGTAGCACCTGTTGTACATGCCCCAAGAAAGTGTCCAATTCACCTCAAAGAGTCAGCAGCCTGGCATACAGTAGAAAAAGTAATAGACGACTGAGGATAAGCCTTGACCCAAGAGACCTAAACAAAGCGATCAAAAGATGCCATCACAGTTCCCACCCTGGAGGAAATAATGTACAAGCTAGCGAGAGCAAGTTATTTCAGCAAGCTCGATGATAAAAATGGGTACTGGTCCGTTGAATTAGACAAAGAGAGTCAACTCCTAATGTGCTTCAACAGCACATTCAGCAGGCACTGCTTTAAGAGGATGCCATCTGGATTGGTAATGAGCCAGGATGTATTCCAGCTAAAGATGGACCAAATACTAGAGAATTGCCCTTGTACCATCAGTATTTCTGATGATGTTATCGTGTTTGGAAAAAATGAAAATGAACACAACAAAAACCTGCACAACCTGATGGGAGTCACTAAAGAAAATGGACCTGTGTTTAACATCACAAAATGCAACATCAAAACCAAATCCTTGGTGAAATATACAATAAAAATGGAGTGCACCCAGACCCCAAAAAAGTGAGGACATTAAAGACCTTAAGTCTCCCGCCAACAAAGCAGAGCTGCAGCGCATGCTGGGAATGGTTACATACATGGGTCCATTCATACCACGACTGTCTGAGCATACTGCCAACCTCCGCAACCTTCTAAAGAAGGACAGCATATTTGTCTGGATGAAGAGCTATGAGAAGGCCTTCCATAAAATCAAGGCCCTCATCAGTAAGGAGATAATTCTGGCATATTTCGAACCGTCGAAGCCAACAGTTATTCAGGTCAATGCTTCCAGCAGACATCTGGGAGCGGCGCTTCTACAAAATGGCAAACCAGTTGTATTCACATCAAAGTCACTCATACTAGCCTAGCAGAGATATGTAAATATTGAATGTGAGATGCTGGCAGTGGTCTTTGGGTGCCAGAGTTTCCACGCATATGTATACAGGAAGCCATTCATGATAGAGACCAATCATAAACCCCTGGAAATGATCAGCCAGAAAAATCTGTCAGCTGCACCACCCCGGCTCCAACAGATGTTGATGGAAATACAAGGATACGATCCTACCATCATATACTGTGCTGGAAAAGAGATCCTATTGGCAGATAGTTTATCAAGGCTACCAAACAAAGCCAAGTGCGACCCAGTGCCTGAGAACAACACCAATTGACCACAAACTACCAAGCCCAACAGATCTGTTATATGCCAAAATGATCAACAGGAATCTGCCAGGGAGGATCAGAAACACACAACCTGAGAAAGACAAACTTCACAAAGGATTACGTGCACGCCAAGAAGAACAGAAAATGTACTACAATGGTGGCACAAGAGACCTACCAGGTATCCACAGAGGTCAGAATGTGACAGTGCAGAACCATCAGTCAGGTACATGGGAAATAGCGGAGGTAACTGAACAGTGTGTAGAGGTCTTACAATGGTACTACTAAAAATGGCAACACCATAAGAAGAAAGAGGTGCCACCTGCATGAGGTCCCTCTCACATCATTCCTATTAAAATATTCCATATTTCATGTAGATTCTAGTCTCAGGTATAGCACTATTTTATGACACATTACACGATGGAACTCTTATATCCTAATCAGTTGTTGTGAAAATCCTGGACTTGGAGAAAAAGCAAGACTGGAGACTTGTTTTATAAAAATATGATATATTTTTTATTCCATTAGACACATCATTCAGTAGTGGAGAATGAAGAGTGCGAGAGAGATAATGAGAGTTTTCTTAGATAGCTGGGCATATGGGTCTTTTGACAACAGGGAAATTGGTCCTGTCTTCGTCCCAAGCCTATGTGATCTCTCTCTGTGTGGCTTTTATCAGTCAAATTTAATAAAAAGTGTTGTGTTACAATACTTCATCCAATAATAATAAAGACTTTAATGAAAAAACGTTATTGGTTCTTTACACTAAGCTATTAATCTTAAGGAGAGGGATGTAATATTATTGCCTATTTCCTATATATTGTTCAAGTGCGCCATCTAGCGACAAACTGAACTACCAACCTTTGTTTACTTCTGCCCAGCCTCGCTCTGGGTACAACCTCGATTTATGCAAGTCTACGGTCATCATATGTGTAAAATAAATGCACAAAATAACATGATTTATCTGAGTACAAATTTATTTTATTCAGTACTGGAGGTAAAAAGGCAAATGAGGAATAAACAAAAACACTATTATGATCAACGCAGAGTTCAAACCACTGCATCTGGATGATACAATCTGTATCCGTGTACAAGCGGAGGTAGCATTATAAAACATGGCTGAGGGAGAGGGATGTAATATTATTGCCTATTTCCTATATATTGTTCTAGTGCGCCATCTAGCGACAAACTGAACTACCAACCTTTGTTTACTTCTGCCCAGCCTCGCTCTGGGTACAACCTCCATTTATGCAAGTCTATTTTATTTAGCACTGGAGGTAAAAAGACAAATGTGGAATAAACAAAACCACTATTATGATCAACTCAGAGTTCAAACCACTGCATCCAGAAGATACAGTTCATATCCGTGTACAAGCGGAGGTGGCACTATAAAACATGGCTGCAAATACACGCCCCCAAAACAATGGTCTCTGACCAAAAATGAAAATATCACAACATTTGAAGCCTGGAGACAAAACTTACAATACACCTTATCTCTTGATGCTAATTTTGCCACTACATGGAATAAGAAAGGATCTAAAAACCCAACCCGAGGCCTAGCAGATGATGGACAGGACAGGCATCATGGCGCACAGCATGTGTATGTGATTGCATGTGTAATTTTAAATGTGAGTTGTCAAAAGATGTGAACATGGCTTTTCTCCACTGCATATATATTTTTAAGAATTCAGATCCACACCCTTCATTGATTTCTCCCAACTGTGTGTTTTCATATGACTTTTTAAATGTGAACTTTGAGAAAATGCTGATGTGCACATTTCACAAGAATATGGTTTCTCCCCAGTGTGTGTTCGTGCGTGTATTTTTAACAAGGATTTTATTGAAAACACAGATCCACACACTTCACAAAGAAATGGTTTCTCTCCAGTGTGTGTTTGCATGTGTCTCTTTAACTGTGATTTCTGTGAAAATGCAGATCCACATACTCCACAAGTAAATGGTTTCTCTCCAGTGTGTACTCTCATGTGGCTTTTTAAATTTGAACTATTAGTAAATGCTGAAACCACATATTTCACAACAATTTTTCTCTCCAATGTGTTTGCAGGTGATTT
>VCCN01000987.1:899452-922813 GCA_006491835.1 Architeuthis dux
AAAAGTTGGGATGATCTAACTCATTTGCATAAAATAAAATATCTCTCAATCAAAATAGATTCCTTGATCCACCCCAAAATTTAATCACCTCTTCCTTACCTCGTGGCACAGCTTTCCACAAAATTTCATTGACTTTCCTAGAGAACTTTTGGAGATATTGTATGGAGAGACCGGAGCGAATACAGTAATTACAGGAAGAAAAAAAACGGGAACATGTCTCTCAATCAAACACGAATCTCAGGATCTACCCCAGAATTCACATCCCCCTTACCACGTGACCCACCCTTCCACAGAATTTCATAAAAATACATTCAGAACTTCTGGAGATATTGTATGAACAAACAGTGTATTTTTAAAAAACTCAAAAATATCTCTGAATTGAGAACAGATTCCTAGATCCACCCCAAAATGTAATCACTCCTTTTGTATCTTGTAGCTCAGACTTTAACAAAATTTTATTCAAATTCATTGAGAACTTCTGGAGATATCATGTAGACAGACATGAGTAAATACATAAATGTATAAAATATTAAAACAAACAAATTACTCCCAATCACAAAGGGATTCCTTGATCTGCCCTCAAATTAAGTTACTTCTTCCTTATCCCATGATGCGCCTTTCCACAGAACTTTTGTAGATATTGTATGGACAGACAGAAAGGTATTTAAAAAAAATGTAAAAATATCTCCCAATCAAGAACAAATTCCTGGATCCAACCCAAAATTTAATCACTTTTGTATCTTGTGGCTCAACGTTCTACAAAATGTAATTGAAATTCAGTTACTTTATCCTTATCCTGTGACACACCTTTCCACAAAATTTCATCAACATTCATTGAGAACTTTTGGAGATATTGTATGGACAGACGGGAGCAAATACAGAAATGTATGAAATATTAAAATGGAAAAATATCTCCATCAAAAACGAATTCCTGGATCCACACCAAAATTTAATCACATATACCTTAATATGTGCCTTACTTTTGCACAATATTTCATTGAAATTCATGGAGAACCTTTGGAGATATTATGTGACAGATAGGGGCGGATATAGAAATGTATGAAAAAAAATATCTCTCAAAAACAAATTCCTTGATCCACCCCAATCACTTCTTCCATATTCTTGGCCCACCTTTCCACAAAATTTCATTGACATTCATAGAGAACTTTTGGAGATATTGAATGTACAGACAGGAGTGAATACAGTAATTATAGGGGAAAAAATGGAAACATATCTCTCAATCAAAAACGAATCTTTGGATCTGCCCCAGAATTCAATCACATCTTCTGTCCCATGTGCCTTTTTGAGATATCGCCTAGACTGACAGGAGCGAATACAGAAATGTATTTTTAATAAAATGCAAAAATATCCACCCCAAAATGTAATCACTTCTTTTGTTGTGGCTCAATCTTCCACAAAATTTAATTAAAACTCATTGAGAACTTTTGGTGATACCATGTGAATGCAGAAATGAAATATTAAAACGGAAAATATCTCAATCAAAAATGAATTCCTGGATCTGCCCCCAAATTCAATCACTCCTTCCTTACCTTGTGGCTTACCTTTCCACAAAATTTCATTGAGAAATTTCAGAGATATTGTGTAGACAAGAGGGAATATGAAAATAAAACCAAAAATGAACTCTCCCGGCAGTGGAAATCATGGCTTATGACGTCATTACTGGAGTTACCAAAAGTCTACCCTCGCCTTTTTGTTATGCCACTTGGTCTAGTTCATGAATATAAAGAGAAACTTTGGGCCTATCTTATGCACACGGGGAACCAATGGACTATCTGTAAATTATTAACTTTGCCATTCCAATGGTACAAAATCTATTTTGTAAACATTTTTTTCCAGGTCAAAACCTATTTTGTCTAGACTATTTGTTTTCAAGTGCTTTCAGAATTTCCCACTCAATTCTGTGGTATTTCTTTTAGATTTGTAGACAGAATTCGATTTAAATTACATGGTAAAGTTAATATATTGGGCACCTTACCTTTATTTTCAGTCCAAGAATGTGGTATAGATCCGAATATATAAGTTAAAAAAGAGGGAAAATGTTGCATTCACAGCATTTAAAAACCCTTTTGAATTGCATTGGACATTACGACTACTGAAGCCTCTTTAAGAGATTCAATTTGATTGGTTCAATTTGAAACTGTTTGACCAATCAAAAATAATTTAATAATGCTCATGCCTCCAAAACGCTTGTGAGATGTTCACACAGTTAAGATATTGAAAATGGCCTAAACAGCCATAACATGTGTATCAGAAGACAGAACTACATTCATAAAAATGTTAATTTTGAAATTTTAAGGTTTTTAAAAAAAGATTTTGAAGTTTTAAAATTTTAACATTTATAACGTCCAGAACACTGAAATTGAAAATAATTTTCATTTTCATAGTTTATTGTATGGTAAAGTTAATTTAATTTTTGTAAATTTTGTGGCAAAAGCTTCATGACTTAACCGTCAAAAATGGATTGCATCATAAGGACTGATTTGACTGATCACCACTAAAGAAGCTAACATTTTTTATTTTCGTTCTTACACAGTATTTCTATTTACTCAAGTACTAAGCCAGCACGGCAATGACTGTTTGAGTTTTAGTAATAAACGATTATTTTATTTTATTTTCTATATTGTAAACCATTTTTATTAATTTTTGACTACTATTTACATTCATCATAATTTTTAGTTTTAGTACACAATTTCAGTGAGGCCACTCCTGTAAACAAAAAAATCTTCCAGAAATAAAATAGACCTCAGAGAAATTTGATTCAAAGAAAATTAGTTAATTTAATGATTAATTGTCTGGATTTTTGAAAAATATTGCTTACTTTTTACTGAAAATTCAGTGAAAAATACATTTGTTTACAGGAGTTGCCGTTTACCAGTGAAGACAGTTCGGTGCTCAAGTAACCCAACTCTGACCATCCTCCTTCTCAGAGAGGAAAGGGGAGGAATTCCTTTGCTTGAGCAGCAAACACAAACTACCTCTCTAAAAAATAGAAAGTAAAATGTTTTTCCTTTCATCTGCAGTTTTAGCTGTTTACACAATGGTAAATGAATGACTTTAAATAAAAAAATTTACCTCGAGGGGGTTAAAATCGGCATAATCTGAAGTGCTGTAATGTCCAAAGGTACTTAGCTTGAGAAAGTCGTGAGTTACACTATCAATAAGACAATCTTTGCTGCTGCCAATATATTTCCGTTCCTTTTTTTGCCCCTTGTTGTAGTGGCCTCATCTGTGTGTTCGAATAAAGATGGAGAATGTTCAACCAAACTCATTAGAGGTACTTTTTCATTTAAGTAGTGGTGGTTGAGGTTTCATTGTTTGTATCACATATCTATAGGTGATCGAAAATAACAAATTTCCGGTACCTACTCATTTATGAATCCAAGTTAGGTAATTTAAATTATATCTTAACGTGCTCCCATATGTAGTAACATGGTACTGTCTGTACATTAAAAAAGTGAAAATTCTTTTTTAAAAATATGTCAATCAAATTTGGTGAAACTTTACATTTGGGTCATTCCGTGTCAAGTGGACCGATGTTGGAAAAGTGCCCCACTCGACCATCTCAGATTTTGTTCTAACTGCACACATTTGGGTCTGAAATGAAGTTCTGTAAAATTTTAGCTCAATATCTTTACTCTTTCAATCACTATGGATCCAAGAACAAGGACTACTTTGTTCGAAGCGACGAAGACCAGATTTTTTTTTCCATTTTCAACTAGCAACCATTCCACAACAGGTACTTCTACTGCACCAAGAATTTGTTCTCAGGGGCAACTTTATATGTAGATTTTGAAAATGTCTGAAAAATATTTCATAAAATTAAAAAAGAAAAAATATTTCCATAAGTTTTTCTTACAAAATATGCTGCTTCAAATGTGTCTGCTGTGATTTTCATAATGAATAAATACCAAAAGTTTTCTTGAAATCGACTCATTAATTTTTGGCAGAATATTAAAGTCTGGGTGTATTTGGGCTAAAAGATTTTCTAATGCAAATTATTACGTTACACTGGTTTGCTTAGTTTAAACAAGTTTTCAAGCACTGGGTTTATATTGTATACACATAATTTTTATCTCAAAATTTCTTACTAATGACATTATTACAATAAAAATGACATGTTTCGCTTTGTTGTCAAAAGTCTGTGAACAGTGCTAGATTATAGCAGTTATGCGTGACAAGTGTTGAAAAATGAGATAAAATGCTTTTTTCAACTATCAGGAACTATAGCAGTTGAAAGGGCTATAATTATGAGCCAATGTGTTACAAGGTTTATTTTAAAATAAATTGTATTAAATTTTTATACCATTGAAAAGAGTAAAACTATATTTTTGTTTATTCGTAATCACAAAAAGAAGAATTGCTTTCACAACCTTCATTCTGGAACATTTGAAAGAAGAATACCTAATCTCAAATATTTAAAAAAGAATTATGGTCACAAGATTTAAAATGAAATATTTTCTTTAAAAACTTTCACTTGAAAATGACAACAATAATGGTAACTAGACAAATCGGTTGCAGACAAGTTGGCCTGGACAGTTCGGACCTGGACAAGTTGGCTGCAGACAACTTGGCCGCCAATATTTCAAACCCAGACATTTTGGCCGCATTTCGTTTTTAAAGGCAAAAATGACTATCTAGACGGGAATTAAATGAAATAGAACAATTTTCGTCATTTATTTAGTAAGTACCGAATATTTTATTAAAATCCAATAATTGATGATTGGTTGATTTTTAAATTTTGAGTGTTTTATGTCTAAAATCTTTCTAGTGCAAATTATTACGATTGTTTTTTGCTTACAGGTAAACTACAAAAAACACACAGGAGAAGTACCATATTCTTGTGAAGTGTGTGACTCTTCGTTTTCACAGCAGGCACATTTGAAGCAGCATAAGAGAACATATACTGGAAAGAAACAATATTTTTTAGATGTGTGTGACTCTTCCATTCTACAGAAGTTACATTTTAACCGACTTCATGTGAATTCTGAGATTCATCATTTTCACAGAAGTCAGATTTAATCAAACATGCGAACACACACTGGAGAGAAATCATATTCATGTGAAGTGTGTGGCTCTTCTTTTTCAAAGAAGTCAGTTCTGAACAATCATATGCGAACACATAAAGGAGAGAAACCATATTCTTGTGGAGTGTGTGGCTCTTCCTTTTCACAGAAGTCAAGTTTGAAGCATCATATGCGAACACACACTAGAGAAAAACCATATTCCTGTGACATGTGTGGTTCTTCTTTTTCAAAGAACTCAGTTCTGAGCAATCATATGCGAACGCATACAGGAGAGAAACCATATTCTTGCAAAGTGTGCGCCTCTTCTTTTTCACAGAAGTCAGGTTTGAACTATCATATGCGAACACACACTGGAGAGAAACCATATTCTTGTGAATTGTGTGGCTGTTCTTTTTCGCAAAAATCAAATTTTACAAAGCATAAGGTAACACATACCGGAGAGAAACCATATTCTTGTGAAGTGTGCGGGACTTCTTTTTCACAGAAGACAGGTTTAAACTATCATATGCGGACACACACTGGCGAGAAACCATATTCTTGCGAAGTTTGTGGCTCTTCCTTTTCACAGAAGTCAGCTTTGCGCAATCATATACGAACACATACAGGTGAGAAACCATATTTTTGTGAAGTGTGTGGTTCTTCCTTTTCACAGCAGACAAATTTGAAGCAGCATAAACGAATACATACCGGAGAGAAACCATATTCTTGTGAAGTGTGTGATACTTCCTTTTCACAGCAGTCAGCTTTGAACAATCATATGCGAACACATACAGGAAAGGAACCATATTCTTGTGAAGCGCGAGATTCTTCCTTTTCACAGAAGTCAGATTTGAACCAACGTAGGCAATCACACACGGAAGAGATACCATATTTATGAATAAATTACTTCTCTCTCCTTTTGTTGGGTTGCGATCACTAAAAAAATCTATTATATAAAATAATAGGCTCTGTTTGTCACTGTCCCCACTTAAACATTGATGCATACTCAATGGGCCTAGGGGAATGTTTTAAAGTTAAAAGTTTTAAGAAAAAAGATTTTTTAAGGGTTTTAGAGTGCGGGTTCTATTTACAATGTATCTATAATGCTAAACTGAACCCTTACTTTCTGTTCAATGTACATTCTAGCTGGAAACTGCCCGATAGGGCAGGTTTTTGTTCTCAATAAAACTAAAATGTGGTTTTACATTTGCTGTTAGATTCTTAATATTTGTCAGTTTTAGTCTTATGTATATATCAGTTCAACATTTTTCCTTTGTCAATATTTTATTGACGACACTAAAAATACTTTCAAATAAAAATAAATTGTTTACAGCAGATAAGTGGAGCTTCAGGATGACCTACTCGTGCTTGCATAATGAAATAACACTATTGGAAATGGAAATTAATAATTAAAACAAATCTCTTTTAAATACATATTTTGTATTCACCACATGGGAGTAGCTTCCCCTTAATTCTTGACTTTACTGATATATAACGAAAGAAAACCTGTTTGTATATGAAAATCTGTTGACCCCTTGGGGGCGATATTGCCCCCATTGAGAATGACCAATTTAGACATAGAAGTTTTATCTCTAAAAGTTAGTAGAATTGAAAATCTGATATTTATACCTGGCAATGTCATGTGTTTTCAGAAATGAGGGGGCAATTTGGTTGTGAGGAGAAACACATTCAGTGGCTCATAAGCAATTTAAGATTGGATATTCAGAGGTTTAAAATTCCACAAAATCTATTTTGATGTCATTATCAATAATTGAAAATTCTGGTACCAAAGTCGCAAAAATCTAGTTAAAAAAAAATAACCTTTCACCAAAGTTGCAAGACACTATTTTGGGGGAATTTTACACTGATTTCGGCATTAAATGACCCATCAATGGTTGATATGCTGCTAAACAAATCAATTAGTCAACTATTGAAAATTTCCTGAATTTCTTTGTCAGTGACCATTCTCTGGTAACAGGTGTCATCACATTCTTCATCTTCATCCTGGTCACTGTTTTCAATTTCCACAATCCTCACATCTAAGACATCCTGTAACCGAGAGTTTAACATTTCATTTTCGACTTGCTGGTCACGGGGAGCAATGCTGCAGCATTCGAAGGAGCAAATAATAGTTTCTTTTCTAAATGTTGTTACTGCATTTGAGAGAAAGTTTACTATCTGCTGCTATGGTGGCCTCTTTTGGTAATCTTTTTTTGTATATTCCTTCTCGCCATTAGCAAACCATTCCTCATTCAGCAAAGCTTTCTTAAATGTTATATTGGCTGAAATGTCGAGTGTCTGGAAATATGATGTTGTCTTTGGTGGTATGAGTTATGACGACGGTTTGGCGTCCTTTCAAGGCCTTCATTAAGTCTGCATTTTTCTGTGCAGAGCACCCATCCATAAACAAGACAGATTTCTGTACTTGAAATAGCTGCAACGATCGATTAAAGATTTTGTCCATCCAGCACTGCATAAGCTTGTATGTCATCGAACTTTTATGTGCTACGGTTAAATAAATGTTTTTGGGTACTTACACATTTGGAACTTTTTTCGGGCCCTTTAAAATAATCATTGTCTTTAATAATCACCCGGATGCATCAACACACAAGACAGCCGTGAAACAAGATTTGATTGCCCCACAGTGAGATACCTCTACGTTCTTGTTGCCAACAAAGTCTATAGTAGAGGAACTCAATATGTCAATGTAGACTGGTGTTTTGTCCATATTGCAGATCAGATTAGAATCTAGACAGGTGGTTAATGCTGGGGTACTGTCTAAAGAGTCTCGGGCAACTTGGGCTTTATCATTTGGAGATTTGTTGTCAGCTTGACCAACATGAGTTATTATACAACCAGAGAATTTATTTTGTCTCATGAAATTGGAAAATCCATTTATCTGAACATTTAAACATGGCGATCTCAATTCTCTGTTCTTTCGTAATTGTAAATGCCTGCTCGAGAAGCTGACAATAGTTGATTATCAACTTTTCTTTTTGTTGGTTGACTACCCATTGTAGAAGCTTGGTCTCCAGATCTTCATGCACCTCGACCACCTCCAATAAGTCTCCTGCGTCTTTTGTCCGTCACGTTCGTTAATTCTGACTCCTTGCTGCACCATTCTCATAGACGCTTTCTGTCAATGCCAAGTTCACGTGAAGCTGCTGACAAATATCCAGAAAGATCTTTGACACCTTTTACAGCAAATAACTTTTCAGTTATTGTGTATGATCACTGATGGCATTTTAATGTGCTCTCTTTAGTTGCCATTGCGAAGTTTAAAATTTTGTAAAAATATTTTCAATTTTACTAGTTTCCTTCCAAAATCAAGCCGCCAACACATA
Organism: Architeuthis dux; assembly: GCA_006491835.1. Lineage (NCBI taxonomy): Eukaryota > Metazoa > Mollusca > Cephalopoda > Oegopsida > Architeuthidae > Architeuthis > Architeuthis dux. The sequence continues at coordinate 907,821 of VCCN01000987.1, forward strand.
ACAGTGATAATTTCAAAGATAATGGTTACAGCATCAATTTATTAGCCAGTAGTCGGCCAACAGGTGACTTAATGACAGCCGCACACAACGGAATATTATTCATTACCTTACCACACCTTTAAGCACACATTATCCTATAACGAACTGAGTAAGTTTGCCACACACACACACAATGACTTAACAAACAATTTACTTTCGACAGTTATCGGAAGACTATTAAACTAAATAATTATTTGAAGCTTCCGGCTTAACTAGTGATATTAATTTCTTTGAAGCAACTTTTTGTTTATACAGCGAATTGACAGATATTTCGAGCTTGATGTCTTAATTATTATATATACATATTCAAGGTGTCTGAATTTTAATACTAAAGAGCACTAAAACATAGATGCTTTCAAATTTTCATCTACAAAAGCTTCACCCCAAATAAACGCCCACCTAAAATAACCACCCATGGGCAATCTATCGGGTGGGTGGTACTAGTCCATGACTTTTATATCACACCCTTTTCCTTTTATTTCACAACATCTAGTGATAAAATCACAAGATTGGCAAATCTGTGGCAGAAGCGGGACAGACATAATACCCACACTGGACAGGTCCAAGGCTTGAAATACATGTTTGCATATTTGGAAAAATTTACACAGCACATTTGGGAGATAGTTATGGCACACTATTGTGCTGTGGCACACAGTTTGAGAACCACTGATTTAAGTATTGATCTGAATCAAAATATATTTTTTTAGATTATGCAAAATCTTCTGATGACAGCAATATTCCATTGTTCTACTGAGTGTCAAGGACAATTTTTTTGTCTGTAATTCATTCAGTGAATATATATTGACTTTCCAAAACCCGGCAGGTATTGAGCGATTGCCAATATTTCCAATACTCGGCAGTGACCCGTGTTTGTGTTGGCTTAGTTCACTGTTTTGGTGGTGCACGCAATGTTGTTTTGAAATCACCTGTGTTTTGTGTGCCACATTGTGTACACATCCAGAGTATTTTAAATAATTAGTAAATAAATGTTATGTTTTTTATACTTACTAAAAGTCGGTAAATTCCAAAAGTCAGCTCAGCGCTGGTCTCAACCTTGCCGAAATTAAGGAAATCTAACTGTAGGGTTTTCTTAAGGTCACTTGACATGCCCGAAAACAAAGTCAAAACACACAACACAGTTTGTGTGAAGGAGTTCACGGAGATAGCACCAAACCAAACACACTAAAGGAGTCAGGACACACAACACAGCTTGTGTGCAGAAGTTCATGGAAATAGTGCAAATCCAAATGCGCTGAAACCAGTCAGGAACAAACAATCCGGTAGACTTAGTGGAAGTACACCGCCGTGTGTGAACAAGATTGAAACACCGACAATCTATCTGCAAAGAATTCACTCGCATCCACGTTCACGAATCCGGTACGAATCACGATCTGCCCTGGCTTCTTTCCTGCGATCTTAAGTAGCTGGCAACTTTTTGTGTATTCAAATTAAGTTGGTATAACATATGGGCACCTCACTCACTGCCGTTCTGATAAAAACTGCTCCCCGTAAGTGCATACATTTCATTTACATTGCAAATTGTGGCGTTTACACCATGCATATACACGAGGACGTTTACTTTGAGGTATCATAATTCTTTCTTCGTCACACTAACCTGTACTAAACTTCTTATTTTCATCTTTTTTCCTCAAACATTCCAACAGTTGAATTCAATCAAATTTTTCATTGCATGTAACATACTGTCTTTAAGTAGCACAAACACCATGCTGGAAAACTTTCATGCCATGAAGCTTGTTAAAGCCAGCCGATGCATAAGCGAAATAAGCATCTGCTTAGGACACTGTGGCAATCAGCAAAAGGCAGTGGGGGCCCCCCAAATCAAATTCAGCTTTGTAATGTTTATATATATCTTTGTTAAATCAATAAGTAATGTATGTATATGTTAAATCAATAAACATGCTGAAGCAAGCTCCCATTCCGGTCCCAGTGAATGCGGAAGTGGGAAGGGGGAAAGCTCTGTTCTCACCAAGTGAACAGCCCTGTCACACGTGTTATCTTGTTCCGTCTTCTTTTCTTAACACGCTTAAACATGGGTATACATTCTAATCTCACACAGAACAACAAAGCGAACAAAGGCACTAAACACAATAAGAACGTTGCAGGCCTGTAAAGGCTTGGGCTGGTCCTGAAGCATGTAATTTCAAATATCACAAGTCAATTTTACATGGGCAGTAAATATATTAAAAGTTTAGTCACAAAACTCAAATTTACAAAGATGTCATTTGTCTAATTTTATCATTATTTCCAAAAGATTACACTGTGTAACATGGTTTTTGTTCCTGGGTAGTGGGGGTCATTTTCTAATTGCTTGGGTGTAAAAAGTACAGAAAATGGCTGTTATTCCCTTCAAACTTTGCTTTTGTGACAAGGACAATGATATTTTGAAACTTACCTATTTCCAATTGTACAATGGGGGAATTTGCATATTTTCATTCACATTAAAAAAAAAAAATCACATTTCTTTCTGAAAATCAAAAAACATGAATTTAAATTAACATGTATGTACATTAATATTAAACAAAAGTGATCACAAAAGATTTAGGAGTAGTTTTTTGAGATTTACGATTGTACTGTAATTTACTACAATGAACCAGAAATATAATCTGCCATCATGTTCTTGTTATATGTTCCTTGGTAGTGGCATTCAAAGTTCAGTATATTCTGGTGGAAGTGCTCACCTTACTCCTCTGAATACACCCCAGTATTCTCCTTGATTTTATCTACATGAGTGTCAAGGATATGGACTTTGAAGGACAGCCTGCAGCCCATTTTACCATAGTTCTTCACCATAATCTCAACCAGCTCCACAAAGTGTCCAGCCTTGTGATTGCCCCAAACCACTGTAACAAGCTGCTTTCTCCTTTCTAGTGAGCTGCTTGGGGGATTCCTTGCACTCCAGGATCTTCTTTATCGGTGGTCTGACAAAGACACCGACTTTGGACTTTGCCTCATAGTACTCTAAGATATGCAAGGCATATTTTGGCATTACCTATTGGGGATCAAGACAAGTTCTGGGCACTTCATCTTCAAAACAAGTGTCAAGACCTTGCTAGATGCATTGAAGTTAAGATGAGTATTGCTGGGAGGTCATCAGAGACTTCAAAATGGTGACATTCCTGATTGGTCTCCAAGTTTCCCTGCTTTGTATTTGGAACAGCACCTTAGTGCACTACAAAATGCGGAACTGGCCATAGCCGCCTGAATTCTATATGGGGATGAACAACGTCATGTGGGAGCCACTGGTTGACCCTGGAAGGTGTAGATGTCACCACTGCACATAAAATTAGCCTTCATGAAATAATGTCTTAGATTAGAAAATGAATGTAGAAGGCTGAAGGTTAATAAATAATAACTCATTTTTTGGCTTAAAAATTTGTTTAAAAGTATAAAGGGCTGCGACAGAAAAAAAGTTGAAATAGAGTGGCAATTAGTTGTTTATTAGGACCTTTAACTATGAGATACCAGATTTAAATTTTTTTTTTTTATTCAAACCACAAAATTCTTAAAACATTATATATTTTCAGTAATTAGCTGTATAACAATTTTCTTTCTAATCAGTTCAGCAGTTCCAAAGTTCAATATCGTTTCCATGTTGACGTAAGGTTATTTACATATAAAATGTAAATAACCAATCAGATCGACCGTATCTCACTTTTTTAATTCCTGGGATTTTGTCAACATTATAACCAAATGACAGCTAAATCAGTCAAGATTTGAGAAATCTTCCCAATTGTAAAAACATTTTTGCTTATAAAATGTAAACAAACAATACCCCCAGCTAGAATCTCTCCACAAGCCTACATACAAAATTTCATTGAAATATATTAAGGAATAATGAAGTTATCCAATTGAGAAAAAGGAGACGACGATGACAGGCGGCCACAGCGAATTGTCAAAATATCCAATTGAAATTATCAGCACTGCAATTTACTGGGACTTCACTCCTTCAGCTAAATATAGAAAAGGTCAGCTTCCCTCAAAGTGGGAAGCTATTATACCAATGGTGGCACCTCAATGCCAGCCCTGATTGGTTAATAACCCAGCACTATGTAAATCACTGCCATTCAAGAGCCATCTACCTTGATATACTCTAAACAGCCAATCATAAAGGGGGATACAACTCCTATTGACTTATAAATAATTAACATAGCTTTTTTTCTGCTGGGGACAAAAATCAAAAGAAAAACAAAACAATGGGAAAGCTGAAAAATGTTTATTAAGAGATTTTGGGAACAAACACAAAAGCTTCAAGAGAAATAACAGTAGATATATATATATATATATTTATTATCTGATGTAATAGACATGTTTTCTTGAATAATTTGTCAGTCCAAATTTGATGTCTTTTCAGTTGGGCTGGCGGCTTTTCTAGCCTTCGACCACTTTCAGCACCAGGTTTGACTTCTGCTTCCAAAGAAAAACATGTTTAAAATAAACGACAAACTCAATGAGACAAGAACGTGTAGAAGTTCAGGTGCACCGGGGGAAAAAAAAAAAAAAAAAAAAAAAATGGCACCAGAAAAAATGGCACAAGTGAAAAACTAGGAAATAAATGGCACATTTAATTAAAACACTAATGATCTAAAGAAAAGAACTGAGTATGGATGAATGAAATTTTAGGGTTAGGTGGTTTTAAGGTATTGGTGTTTTACTTAAACGTGCTATTTTTTCCTAGTTTCTAACTCTTACCATTTTTACCTAGAATCGCTTCAATTTAAGTTTTTTAAGAAAATACATTCAGAAATTTGTTTGTTTATATGTTTGATCACAGAAAAAAAAGAAATATTTCATAAACATTGGATTGTTAATAACAATAATGAAAATATGTAAAATATCTTCAATTCTGAAATTACGCTCAACGTAGTCATGCAATATACGTATTTGACAAGTTTATCTACAGAAAAGATTCTTGTTAAAAAGGAAAGATCGGGATAACATAGGAATGTTTCAAAGTAAAAGAAGAAATAATGGTACAACCTAAAAAGAGTGGTCCCAATGGTACGACCTAAAAAGAGTGGTCCCAATGGTGCGACCTAAAAAAGTGGTCCCAATCTGAATTCAGCAGATATGTGCTACAAGTCACACAAAATCAGCAATACGGACGCACCCACAGGGATGCAATTGACATTTTGTTGCACATTTCCCAAATGGTAAATAACAATTAAATTGTTATTTTCTCTAGTTTTGAGAAGGGGCATTAATATTCAAATGGTTCTTTGGATGATTGAACTCCTCCTTGTTGCTTGTAAACATAACGTTTCGGCCAATCCATTCTTCGGCCTTCTTCAGGTGTAAAATCCGAGTGTGAAAGTTGTTTAAAGTGGGTAACCCTCATGGCCCGGGTGTTTCTGTGTCTTTGTCTTGTCGGGTTTAGGTCTGTTGAGATGTGGAAGCCACATCGGGTTGAAATCCACACATCTGGCTAATGCATTTAGTCAACATTTTGAATGCATTAGCCAGACAAGTGCGGATTTCAATCCGATGTGGCTTCCACTTCTCAACAGACCTAAACCCGACAAGACAAAGACACAGAAACACCCAGGCCCTGCATTATAAGGGTTATTCTCATTAAACATAACTTCTGTTTAACCCATCACACACGGATTTTACACCTGAAGAAGGCCGAAGAATGTATCGGCTGAAACGTTGGGTTTACAACACAAACAACAAGGAGGAGTTCAATCGTCCAAAGAACCATTTGAATGACAAATTGTTTTTTCCATACACAATAAATTAGAGTGTTTGTTTACATTTAAATAAATTAGATTGTTTTGCCTCGCTTCTTAAAGTTTTATCTTTTGTAATAAATACAGTAAACCTGCGGTTTAACAGACTAATAGGGGCGAACGGGTGTCCATTAAAACCGAAAGTCAGTTAAGTCGTATGTTACCTGAGAAAGGGCATTTTTTACCTTTTTTTTTACTCTTTGCAAATTCAAATATATGAATGCAAAAGTAACGATTGAGATATTTATATAAACATTCAGAAATTGCAGAAACGCGCTGTCACTAACACATGAGCAGTATTGCCAACTTTTTAGAAATTTTTATATCCAAAAATATCTAGTTGTTTCTGAAAATTATCTAAAAAACTATCCAAAATTGAGGCAAAAAAATATCCAAAACTATCTATATGTTCCAGGAAATTATGTAATATATTTTTAGATAATTTCTAGATATTACTAAGCCTTCATTCACTTAATGAAAAAATATCTAAAATATCTAGATGTTCCAGGAAATTATTTAGAAATTATCTAAAAGTACACTACATATTATTAAATCCTACAGATATTTTTTAAAAAATAAAGATGATTCATGTAAGCTGGAACCTCCGTAAAAATGTTGTAAAGTAAGTGACCAGTTTAGCCTTATCGTTACATTGTAAATAGAACCCCCCCACTTGTAAAACCTTTTTCTAAAAACTAACAAATTTCCAGAAGGTTCTAGGGTCTAATGTATTGAAAGAAAAGAATTCTTCTTGGTCTGCAAGGTTAAGAAAAAATGAATATCTTAACCAAATCTTTTTAAACCCTAACTCACTACATTTGGGACAGATTTAAAACCGTAACAAAAAAATGGAAAATTTAAAATGGATATGAGACTGATATTTATTCTGAAAATAAAGTGTTTTTTTTAAACTGTAAAACTCGTTGAAAGGGAAATATTTTGTTAAAGAATTAAATAAATATGGCTGCCATTAAATAAGTTTCCAGTTTTTGAGCCCAGGTAAAACAATAATATGGAAAAACTACATACTAGATATTTTTGTTGCATTTTAATATTGGATATCAGTTTAGATATTTAAAAAAAAATATTTTTAATGTCGGCATTCATAACCTAATCAGGATATTGGTGCTATGTATTGGCTATGTATAGATGTATTGGCTGTTATATACCGGCTGTTATATATTAACAGTCATTACATCTATGTGCTTCTAAAATCTAAAATACCCACAGGATGTATCTATCTAGCAATCTGCAAAGATTTTTTGACAGTCCTATTCTGTTTTTCTCTCACTGTTTTATTTGTAAGTTGTTGAAAGTATAGAAACAAATGACAGTACATCAAGCGAGAAAGCCACAATGTCCGCTCTAACTTAAGTGAAGATTAAGAAAGAGGGCCTTTTTTCGTTCTTGGCAATAATTTCGGTTAAAGTTCAGGACCTCAACTTTACCAAATATCTAAAGATATCAAGATTTTGCTTGAAAAATCTAAATATATCAAGATTTTGCACAAATATCTATACTGATATCCAATATGTAAATGCAACAAAAATATCTAAATTTGGATATTAAATATCTTAGTTGGCAATGCTGAAAGTGAGTCCATTGCGCACATGGATGTGTGGTTAGAGTGTCCGTTAAATCTGAGAACCGATATATCGGGGTCAGTTAAACCGAGGGTTTACTGCAAATACTCTAAACCAAGTCATTAAAATGCAAAAAAATGATTATGCAGACTTTGTATAACTTAAGGTGCCTATCTGTGTGACGTCAGCTGAATTCAAATTAGGACCAATCTTTTAAAGTACTACCAGAAAAATACTGGAATAGTTATTTCAGCATTGAAATTCAGAAACTGACAATGTACACTCATGGTTTATTTTTGAAGGACTCGCCTATTTTCTTTTACAAATATTTTGAGTTTCTTCGTTTGGGGGAGAAGACCTTACCTATAATTTACCTGATAGAATTATTTACAATTGAACCCCACACAATCTTTTTTATTTATTTATATGCAGGCATCTAAAACAATTCTTTAATACATGAATAGCACGTTTTTTAGTTTGTGTGATATTCATTTGCAATTAATTCTTTTAAAACTTTACTCATAAATTCAATCATGTACCAATACAGATAGATTCTTTAAAGGGAAAAAATATATTTTAATATATATATATATATGTGTGGGAATCAATTTTAATGGTTCATTACAAGTGGTACTGCTGGTTTCAAATATAGATTTTCATAATGATATATATATATCCCCTGGTAAAATTAGTATTTTTTAAAATTTATTTTGAATTCCATAATTCCCCAATGATCATATAGATGAATTTTTTTTTTATTTTTTAAAAGAAAGAAAACAAAGTGGAAAGATTTGTTTCATTCTTTTAAAATCCAGCTGTATTGTTAAGATGTGTTAGATTCTTACTCTCACACTATTTGAAAAATTCATTCTTCAATAAAATAATGCAAAGCTTAGCAAATATGACCAGACTTTCTTGTGCAGGTATTCTGCACATCGTGTGCAGAAAACTTATGTTGTGCAAATGTAAACTTGAAATTGTTTCAAGATAATCTTAGCACCGCCTGTATTGGCTTGTTTTAATGTAATACAAGTATGATTGCATTGGTTAGGGTTTAATTCTATACTCTGAACTACTTTGTTCAGTTTGTTGTTCCATTAAATAAAACATTAATGAGCATTTCTTATTTTTATGCGATGCAATGTCAAAATAATTTAAAAACAATAACACCCATCAATTCACATATTATTATTGTTAAATGGAAATGGTTAAATCAACTACATTTATGTAACTAACCTTTTGTGCACACATTAATTTCCTTTGTGCGCTAGTTGCAAAATGGGAGTGTACGCGCACAGCTTTGAGGGAACTATGCTAATCAATCAATGTGAAGCTACGTTTCAAAGCATTTGTGTGAGAAGATAGGAGGAGATCTAAATTTAAGTATGGATGGCCACCTCTACCATGTACATCACTCACTGAGACACTAATAAGTGGTGGGGGGGAATGTGGAGAATTTTAGTGTCGGCAAAAAAAAAGAAGTTTTTTTACATTTCACAGAAATAAGAAATTATTAGAAACTATTTAACTCCTTGTCATCAAAAATGAAGACAATAATTATGTAATTTTGCAGGTACTTCTAAAATATCAAAAACCTTATGCTGCACAGAATGTTCTTGTTTACATTCAATATTTCCTGAATATTAAACTAATCTAAAGTTTAAATTAAGTAAAGATTCAATTTATCAAGTTTAATGTCACCGATGACTTAAGAGTGACAGACGACAAATGCACATTGCTAATTATTCTATGTGCAGATTATTCCTAATCTTTTAAGGTTATTTTTTGTAAAAAGAGTTTGGAAATAAAGTCTAAAAACGATGTTGCTGAAAATATTTTACACAAAATTTGGGAATTGAAGACATTTATGATACAAAGAAGCGATAAAACGTGCAGGAAAGCAATTAAAAATTATGATAGCAGCAATACAAGTGAAAAACTCTATCTTGCATTCTCTTACCAATCATCGTTAAATTTGGTTTGAAAAGATGTGGGTGGGTTATGGGTGGGTTGCAGGTACGGTAGGGGTAGGATTTGAAAGGATGAGGTAGCTCCAGCAGATAACAATCTCTAACATCTCAAGTATTGATAGAATTTAACAAGAAAAAAAAAAAGGATCAGCCAACTCATATCAGAAAAAAAAAACAAGGGGAGATAACAGGGTCTTTAACTACAAGAGTTTTCTCCCATGGGATGGTTTGATGAATTCTCACCTATGACTATAGTTAATAGCAATCAGAGGCAAAACCGAGCAAATATGGCTTTTACAGCTAGAGTCAGTGGTTCTCAAATAGGGGTACGAGTACACCCAGGGGTACTTTTTTTTAGTACTGCAGCGGGTACGTGAGATGTTTTGAAAATGTTAATTTAAAAAATACCAGTCGTGCATAATTACTATAAATTAAGTTCAATAAATTTTTTAAAAAGTTTGATTACTGCAGTTGCCTCCCTTCCACCAAGAATAACAAAGATCCTCAGTGAAGCACAAGTCCATGTTTCTCAATAAATTATAAGTGCAACTCATCAAAAAGACTCAGTTCAATGCAACTACGATGCTGTTTTAGGGTTAGTGTAGGATGACAAAAAATTGGTTTGCCATGAATTTCGTGATGGATTCTAAACATTTGAAATGCAGCATTGAAGTGTTTTTCAATTACAAGGTTTGTTGTTTAATAAATCGGACACTGATGGCGCACCACTGTATTTTACCTCTTTATAGAGGTATTTTTTTTTCTACCAAAAATGTTTTGCGCTGATCAGGGTGTACTTGGCTGAAAAAATATTTCAAAGGGGGGTACATTATTCAAAAGAGGTTGGGAACCACTGGCTTTAGTGAATGTTGTTGTTTGTTGAGAAGACATTTGGTGCAGAAGGATAAAGAATGACCCCCCTCCCCCCCGTAAGTGTATACATTACCACAGAGATTGGAAATACACTAGTTTACCCATGCCGCCAAAAAATGACAATATTCAAGTAATTTTGCAGTTGCAATTACATAAAGGCTTAGAATATAAAGAGAAGGTGTGGAACTAATTCAATTGAGAAATTGACACAGAATCCAAATATTATTGTGTACAATCATCTTTCTCTTACAAATAACGAAATAATGAAGGGAAGTAACTTTTGCTCAAAAATATGAAAGTTATCTCCCCTGGGGTGTTACAGACAAAAAATAAATATAGGCATACACTTGGCAAATTATTATAGTAGACGTTGCCATGATGACAGCATCTGTTTGTGTGTGTGCATAGTATTTCATAACGGGTCACACAACTTTCGAGTTGGTAACGACTTTCCTTGCCAAAAATATAGACTGTCAATCAACAATAATAGAATCACACCACAACGACTCAATTGGACTTTGTTTAGAAGTTATTTTGGCTTTTAAAAACAAAACCATTAAAAGTGCATTGTCTACTTTTTATAGTAGGAGAGATGCAAAGGGTAAGGGAGGGTAAAAGTTTGTATGTGGTTTAGTCTGACTATTTTCCTCATCTCTGTTGTTCTTTTTTTTCACAGCATTTTGGCTGTGTGCCCTTCGACCTTCCTTGGGTATCATTTGTTCTGGAATATTGAAACTAGTTCCTTAGGGGCATGCTCATTCCTCCCACTATGCATATCATTGCATCTGTGTTTTGGGGATTATCACACCCTGACCTCTGGGTTCTTGGAGTTACCTCCTATAGAAACTAGTTTAAAAATTCCAGAACAAATGACAGCTGATGAAAGCCAGAGGGTAGAAACGTTGTGAAAAATCAAACAACAATGAGGAAAATAGTCCTACTAAGCCACATACAATTATTAAAACACCTCGTTTAAAAAAAATTCAGACATGGGTAAAATTTGGTGCTTTAAAAATCAGATTGATCCTTTATCACTCTAATCTGTTAATTGTGTATGGACCCTTAAAGTCATTGAGTGGAGAAGAAATGCATATTTACCCCCCAGAAACTCATTACATCTGGACTGCATCACCAGAAGAAAAAAAAAAAGAGAGTGAGCATGTGCCACCCCTGGTTGTATACACTGACAACGTGGGGGTGGGGGTCAAGAGATAAAACAAAAGGACAGTATAAGTGATTGTTCTGCCAGACAGAACACAGGAAGAAACAGGGAGCAGTCTCGGACCCTCCTCTCTTTGTCACAAAAAATAAAATGCTGAAGAAGCAGTTTTAAAGAAGAAGAGAAATAAGAGCTACAACTACACCAATGACAATTGACAACAAACAACAACAAGGAGAAGCAGGATGTTGTCAGTTCTGCTCCAAGTGTCATTCGGGCGGGGTGGGGGAGGTGGAAAATGATGATGATTTCAGTAACCAGCAGTAATCCACACTGCATCTGGCCTCAGTCTCCAGCGGCAAGACACATTTCATCCCCCACAGTCCAGTCTCAAGCCACTTGCTCGTACTTCGCCTTATTGATACTCTTTGCTAAGCAACAGGCAAGAATTGCTCCCAGGAGCTGAAAAACAAAAGAAAAAGAATACAGAATGTTAGCCAGCATTCTCACTAGCTGTTTAACAGTCAATTCCCAATAGAAACCTAATTCCAATTTCCCAATTAAGCTGAGCTCTGTTTTGAACATTTTAGCCGTTTTTGGCCATTTTTAAATGGTTTTTGGCAGTTATATTAGATAGAATATATCAGTGTTAGCCAGCGCTCTTACTAGCTGTTTAACTGACAATTCCCAATAGAAACTTAATTCCAATTTCCCAATTAGCTGAGTTCTATTTTGATCATTTTGGCCAATCATGGCTTTTTTTTAAATACAAAAATGCGAACCTCAGAAAACTTCCCAATCTGATTTAGCCCCCCCCCCCTTCAATTTACACTTGACATACTGTGTGTAAGGCAGAGTTTTTAGGTAAGTATTGGTGATTTTTTTGTCTTATTCAGACAACAAAAAATTACAAATTTTTACCTAAAAACTCAGTGATGAGGAATTCTTATTGTTACACACTGCCAGGGTGTTAGCCATCGTTCTCACTAGCTGTTTAATGGCTAATTCTCAATAGAAACCTAATTCCAATTTCCCAATTAAGCTGAGCTCTGTTTTGATCATTTTGGCAATTTTTGGCGTTTTCTGGCTTTTTTAAAAATACAAAAACACGGACCTTGGAAAACTTCCCAATCCTATAAAAACGTTTGGGAAATGAAATTCCTGGCTAACACCTTGGTATTATAAATCATTATTATTAATTTGTATGACTACTTTTTACCTTCATCTTAATTTTTTTATTGCAACTTTTACTCAGACCCATTTTCCTCTGGCTGTGAGTAAACAGCATTGATCAGAAATAAAGAATAAGTCTTAGGTGAGATTCGAACTCACATGCCCCACGGGAAGCAAGGTATACATCAAATCTCACCTAAGACTTTCAGAAAGAGTTTGTCTAACTTGGTAATCAGTTTTTCAAGGCCATCATCTGCATTCATCTCTACAATCGGTAATTCTAGTGCTGCTTCTCTAGCTCTTCCATCCAAAGATAAGGTGACCGCTGGCACGTGTTCCTTTTATCAACTTTGGAGCAAATCGCCCACAATTTTAGTTCCTTCACCCAGGTTTCATAAGATTGTGTATCTACCAATTTGGGAGGATTTTTGAAATTTGCCATTTTTAAAAAAAAAAATTTTTTCACTTCACAAAAACGAATTTTCCTTCAGTTTTATTCACAAAACAAATTCTTCTTTCTTTTTTACGTGTCAAGCACGATTTTTTCTTTCTTTCTGGTTGTTCAATTTCGGCTTTGCTCTGCTACCATGTTAACTAGCTGAGCTGGGTAAGATAACGACCACTACCGTCCCACCCGGATTGATTATTTATTGCCACCCAATAAGGTAACTCTGAAAGACCATCATCAACAAGTTGGACATGAATTCAGATCATGGTAGGGAAATGTGAATTTTACATATCGGTTTACACACCTAATATTGGTGAGGATTGTTCTTGTTGATCTTGTAGTTCTTATTACGGTAGGAAAAGTCAAAAGTCCAGATTTTGTACTGGAGTTTGACAATTAACAAAGAATGGAATTTACTCTGAACTCGTCAGTATTTTTTTGTGTGATTGATGGCAACTCAGTTCTATCTGCGAGTCAGGGATTTTATCTTGCAATGGATAACTTGCAATGGACAAGGGCTTTTACCTTGCAATGGATAACTATTTAATGGGTTAAAGCAAATGGTTTATAAAAAAGAAAAGAAAGCAGAAAAAGAAGAAGGGGTTGGTTGTACCTGAAAGAATGAAATTCCCAATGCCACGCCCCCAATGAGTGCAAGGTTACCATCCATGAAGTCCACAACCTTCCGATAACAACCCTGGAAAAAGAAACAGAAATATTTACAGGTCTGGTTAGTCTAAGGATACCGACACATGACCGTCTTTAGGCAGCATGCCGTGTTGGGGGTGAAAAATTGAAAAAGGTGTGATCAAAGAATAAGTTACTTCTCTCGCCTTTTGTTGGGCGGTGATTATTAAAAAAGTCAGAATTTTCAAAAAACAAATGTGAATGCTGCTGGATACAAACTAAGGGACCAATTTTGCATAAACTTACATTGTAAATTGAGCCCCCCGACTATAAAACTATTTTAGGGGGGAATTTTCAAAAAACAAAAAAAAAATCGTTTTTTCTAGACATAATACATCTCACGCCGATAATAATGATCTGATTTCCATCTATTTCTATATAATACTAAAGTCTAATTTGCCCAACTAAATTTGGCATGCATACTCAATATATACAACACCACAAAGCCAACTAGTTAATTATTAATTTATACATGCAGAATCCTATCTGGAAAAGGTAGTTGACCTTTGAACTTTAATAACTTTGAAGATTTGACTAGTGAATAAATGATCCAAACAGAAAATATCTTCTTACTTGTTCAAAAATATCAGTAGAATTATCCACGGGGATTCGGTTGTCGCATTTTTCTTCTACTTTACAACAGCTCGGTGGCACCAGTCCTAAGTGATCCTTACCCCAGGGCGTATTTATCCAGTCTTTATAACTAGAGATCCCACAGCAATCCAGCTGAAAAGACAAGAACAAAAAAGGACACAGATCATCATAAATGGTTCATTTTATATTTGAAAGTGGAATTGTCAAACATCTGCAAACTTTTTCTTATTTTAGTAGATGAAGTGTTACAAATCATTTTTATTTGGAATTTTTATGACTACTTTTTACCTTCATCTTAATTTATTAGTTGCTTTTTATCGCAACTTGTTGCTCAGGCCGATTACCCTCCGGCAATAAAAGAAGATGAAGGTAAAATGTAGTCATAAATATTTGAAATCTTCAAACTTGTTATTCATATTTTGACTACTACAAAGGTTTTTTTATCACAATTTAACTCCAGCCATCAATCTACGGCAGTTAGTAAACAGTGTGGATCAGAAATAAAGAATAAACTCCCGTTGAAACTCAAACTCATTTCCCTGTTGCCACAGGGGAAGCCTGGTTAAACATACCAGCTCCTTTGTCACCTAAGCTACGAGAACTTTGATGGCCTCCGTTTTGTCTCTACAGACAATGGAACGACACTGGAGTGTTCCCTTCAGGGTACATGCCCCGGCAAAGTGTATGGAGATCCTAGGATGCCCAGTCATCAGAATCCCC
>VCCN01000987.1:933957-963063 GCA_006491835.1 Architeuthis dux
CCCATGGACCCCTTAATGATCTCCAAAAATATGTGCAGACCACTAAAGACATTTTATGTTAATTAGGTGATTATAATAAAAATAAGCCATCACAAGTTTTCTAAAGTTACATTTATTTCGAAAAATATATTATACATTCTAAAATGGGAGAAAAAGTCAATGGGATGAATGACATAGTTTCAATTTTGTCCCTGTCAGAAAAAAAGCTGGGGACTATCATTCACTATGGGTGTCTGTTATCGTTGCCATCGTGTCCTTTTTCTCAATTGGATAACTTTGTTATTCCTTAATAGATTTCAAAGAAATTTTATATGTAGAATGGTGGAGCAAGTGTTCTCAGCACCCCTGGGGGAGGGGGGGGGGCAAAAATAAATGTTTTGATCATTTATTTTGTGACTCATTACCCACTTAATGACAATAACATGAAGAATTAAATACCACCTTACATAGGCCTAAAATAGTCACACTATAACATTTAATTAGTATAAATCCAATTAAAATATTACTTATTTAAATGACTTTTCTTCCTATTACATTTTTTAGGTAGCTCAGGAAAAGCTACATAGTGACTTTTATTCCGGGTTTAAATATATTGTAGACTTTGCGCCCCTTCACACTTGCACCCAGGGGCATTTCCCTCACACACACACACTCCACTGTGGTGGAGATATTCTACCAGGTGGATGGTGAGTTATGGCCAATCTCATTGTTTGTTTACATTTTATAAGCAATAACGTTTTTGTTTACAATTTGAAAAATTTTTCAAATCTTGACCACTTTGCTGAAATTTGGCTATAATGTTGACAAAACCTCAGGAATTGATAAATCCTGATTTACAGTTGATCGGACTGTGTACATTTTATATGTAAATAACTTTAATTTAAAGATTTTTTATTTTTTACAAATTTCATTTATGTCTGTTTAATGGTAAACAGCTAAAATCTCATATCTGCCTCAGCATTCAGTCTATTATGTGGATTAGTTTTTATTGCTGTGTTTGCAGAAAATCCTGCTTCACATAAATACGTAGTTGGAAACGTGAGAAGTATTTTAATAGCCTTTTCTGGTAGCTGTGGATATTCTTCTTTGAAATTTGGAATTCAGCTCACGGACCCCTAGTAATACCTTTTTGGGAACCACTGATATATAATGTCCACTTCCAGAAAATGTCTTCCCCCAGACTGTAGCTCACCATTGTACTTAAAGGGGTAAGGGTCAGGTTCATTGCCTGATGACTGAGGTATCCCAAAAAGGGAAGTGCCAACGGAACTGGAAAATATCTGGAACCACCAACACCTACACGTGCAGGTCCCCCACTTTAAATTCGACCATGTGTCACATTCAGTACTCTAACTTAACAATCAAGTTTTTTAAGTGTAAACATAAGTTTTCGAAAACATATGTCCAAGTTTATATTGTTTAAGCAAATAATTTTTAAATGAAAATTTTCTACAATCTTTCTTTTTATTAATAGCCCAAAGATTATTACAATAAAATTGACATGGTTACTAGTTTCGGGGATTTTTAATCGAAAAACTGTTGCTTTGTTGTCAAAAGTCTGTTGGCGTTATTGCTTGTCTGCTCGAACTTCCGGTGGGGGGACGAATGAAAAATTCAATATAAACTGACTGTCTTAAACGTACAATCTATACAAAATTACAGTCGAAATCAGCAAAGAATGAAAAAAGTGTAATTTTACTACACTCTGGAACCGGATGTATGCTGATGACGTCAGCCATTATTAAGTGATAGTGCATGTCTATTTATTGCAAATTTTCCTTTTTCATTAAATCTCACTAAATGTTGGGAGAGGGAGGGCCCTCAAGGAACCAAGCCTCTCGGGGCCCAAAATCTCTGGCCACTGTATTCCCAGTCTTTATGGCTTAAGTGTAAACATGAACCTCAAAGAAAACCAATTAAAAATCCACCATTATAAAATAATATAATAGATTTTTATTAATTATTTGTTCTGGAGTCTTAGTGTATAGTTATTTTATTTAATAAGAGGGCTTTAAATGAGTATATATGACATATTTAGCTATGGAAAAATCTAGCTGATTTTAGCCATTTTTAAAGACAGTTTTAGCTATAAATAACAAACCATACTTGGCAACATTGCTTCAAGTATCAGATATTCACACAAACACAGACTTCAAACAGAACATGACAAGGCAAAAGGCAGTTAATAAAAACCAGTTGACATCAACCATCCAGAACCATCCATGGATGATTATAAATTCACCGACTTTTGAAGCTGACAGTGTCAGATGATGATGATGCTAATAATGCTGCTGCTGTTACCGTAGTCATAGAGACGGCATGACTCACACGTCAATCAGTTACTATGGTAACCTATTGATCCATCAACGCACAAGATTTCCTTTCAAACACTCAGGGGGCGACCGGAGGGGGGGGGCCTTTTGTTACCATATTCTTCTGTTTTTTTTCTTTTTTCAATCCTATATCTGTTGTATTTTGTAATATCTTTATTTACTGAAATCATCTGATCAGACGTTTCTCCAGCTTCCATTTTCTCTCTGTCTCAATGCTAAAAAACACCTTGGATGTTATTTCTAGCAACTTTTGTAGTTATATCCTCTGTCTGTTAAACACTGCTACCCACAACATTTATGATTTATTGCTGGGTTTAGGTTATCCATGTGTTCTGACATTTATATACATCTATGATGCTAGGAAAAGACAATGTGGAGACTCAGAATAATTTGCAAGTAATTTATTTAATACCTTAACATGTTTCAACTTGATTCCCATACATACACACACACAGGCTACACCCAAATATTCTCATACACACACACACAAACAAACAGGCTGACATCTTCACATGATATTAACAACACACCAAACCTTAATATTCTCTAACACACACACACACTCACTCACACATCTTCACACAATATTAATAAATCACTTTTCCATCCACACTGTTCTATACATTACCCACCCCAGCCCACACACACACACACACATTTCCCCAAAACATTTTGGCCATGGAATGTACACTGAGGTCAACTAAAGTTCCACTGCCAAACTGCTGATAAAATCTAGCAACACAAACACACACACACACACACACTCTCTCTCAAGACAGAGATTTACTACCAATACAAAACACACTCACTCACTACTAACAACCTTCATTCAAGATAGATAACTTGGTCCATGCAGACACATCACTTTCTCCGACTTCCTTTTGAAAACGACCTAATAAGTTGAAACATGTTCAGGTATTAAATAAATTTCTTGCAAATTATTCTGAGTCTCCACATTGTCTTTTTCCCAGCATCATGATGTTGGATAATCTTTATCCTATTGTACACCATATGTATCTTTCTATGTATCCAGACTTTGGCTAGCCCTAACCATTCATAGTAGAAACTAGAAATTTTGCACACACACACAGAATTCACCCCCTAAATAGGTTTTTAGAGGGGGGTTCAATATGCAATGTAAGTTTATGCTAAATTTCCTTTGGAATGCTCTTTTTTTTATTTCACAAATTATAAACAGACATGGATCCAGAATCCCCGCACAAAGCTCAATCAACTTTTTTTTTAAAAATAAGATAGATAAAGAAGTTTTATAAATAAAACACCCAAATAATCCCAAGTAATCATAAATTAACCTTAAAAACATTGATGTTAGAGTTTCTTTTTCACATATTTATTTGTAAAAATACTTTTTTCCATTTG
Source organism: Architeuthis dux (assembly GCA_006491835.1). Classification (NCBI taxonomy): domain Eukaryota; kingdom Metazoa; phylum Mollusca; class Cephalopoda; order Oegopsida; family Architeuthidae; genus Architeuthis; species Architeuthis dux. Next base: position 937,671 of record VCCN01000987.1, read on the forward strand.
GACACCCACCCCCCTCTAAATCCTCCCCGACAGGCACCAGAAGAAGGCCGAAGGTACAACAGCCAAAACATTATGATGATGATGTTGACGATGAAAGTGAATAGCCTATCAGTTTGCAAGATTTTAACCCATAAGAACCCACTGTGACACTGGTGTCACATACAATTTAATTGATCTGCCCAGTCTCTTATATAATATTATATTTTATCCTTGATTTTAACTCATGAAGTGTACTAAATGACATTTGCACCAGGCTGTTCTGGTGCAGTCACGTGTGTCAATTTGCCTACCCAGAATCCCACATAATGTTCCTTCAAGTAGAAATGGGTCTGGGTTCTTAGGGGTTTTAAATAGTCTTCCATATTTTGATGTCTGTACGTAAGGTTATTGTGACATTTTATTTTTACAAATTCATTGACCGTCACAAACACGTTAGTAATGGAGAGTAAAGTAAAATTGAAAAAAAAAAATAGATTTATTTTCAAACGTTCTGTTTGTTTTATCAATTTTTTTATTTATATTTTCTTTTGAAAGTTTTTAACTCAACATATTCACCACTTGACTGATTTTTATAAATCTAACATTACCCCACTCAGCCACCGATTTTCTACATCACTCTTTTTCAAATATTAATCACCGCTACCAAAGGTTTAGGTTATTCAGGTGTTCACACTTTTATATATATATATCTATGTATCCGGACTTTGCCCATCCCTAACCGTCCATAGTAGAAACTTGAAATTATGTACAAACACTCCCCTCAATGAGTAGGGAAAATGCTGTTTTTGTTTTTTGCAAATTCACCCCCTAAATAGGTTTTTTAGAGGTGGGTTCAATATGCAATGAAAGTTTATGCTAAATTGCTCCCTTAGTTTGTGTCCAGCAGCGTTCATGCTTTGATCACCACGTTTTCCAACTTTTTAATTGATCACCCCCAACACAGTATATATGGGTGGCGATGATTCATAATTTCCCTTGGAATGCTAGTTTTAGTTGTCACCACCGGTGGAATTTCCGGGTCCAGCTAGTATATATGAAAGAGAGATCTGGTAATTAATCACTGCTACCAAAGGTTTATTAATCAACGTTACCAAAGGTTTAGGTTATTCATGTGTTCACACATTTATATGTATCTATCTATGTATCTATGTATCCAGACTTTTCCCAGCCCTAACCATTCATAGTAGAAACTTGAAATTTTGCACACACACTCCAATCAATGAGTAGTGAAAATTCCCCTCCAAAATAGGGTTTCTAGAGGGGGTTTCAATTTTATCTATCCATCTAGTAATTAATCACTGCTACCAAAGGTTTAAGTTATTCTATGTATCTATCTATCTATGTATCAGGACTTTGCCCAGCCCTAACCATTCATAGTAGAAACTTGAAATTCTGTACACATACTCACCTCAATGAGTAGGAAAAATCCTTTTTTTGTTTTTTGAAAATTCCCCTCCAAAATAGGGTTTTAATGGGGGTTCAATTTTCAATGTAAGCTTATGCTCAATTGGTCACTAGTTCGTGCCCACTTGTTTTTTGAAAATTCAGACATTCTTTAGTGATTACAGCCCAACTTTTTAATTGATCACCCCAACACAGCATGTATAGGTGGCAGTATTTCATAATTTCCCTTGGAATGCTAGTTTTGTAATAAATTTATTAATTTTGAATTTCCAAAATAATTAATGATAAAAGACAGCATCATGGACAGTCTCCGAAATAACTGTACACTGTACACTTTGGTTAATGTTCATGTGTATGAGAATAGACACGTACACAATAATTTATCATGTAGCCATATACATCGACACCTGGTGATATTTCACCAGTTCCGAAAAGTAGCTGCCAGATGAGATACACAGCACTAATCTATTCCATCTTGTTGAGGCTCAAAAACAACTTCAAATATTTTAAAATGAATGCTGCCACAATCTCTGTGTATGCCATATGATGACCTTGTATAGTGTTGGTTTGTTTAGTGCTGCATTTGTTTAGGAACGTATATATCTCGAGTGCCAATCTGTGTAGGCAAAGCAAGTGTAAACAGCTGTGGTTTTTTTTGTTTCATTATTTCAGATTCAAAATCACTCATTTGTAATTGTCAGACATTTTCTCTCCTCTGATTTTGGTGAAAATGTTCAACTTATAAATAATTTATTGTCACATAAAAACAAGCCTGAATGTCAGATCATAGATGCGCGAGTTCTCACCCTCGCACCAAAAGAGCTAAATCGGCAAATTTTGTTTTGTTATGTCTGCCCGTCAGTCAAACGGTCAGTAAGTGATGGTGTAACAAAATGCACCCAGATCGTATTACTGGTAGCCGTTAAAAGGGGCCAGATTTGAAAATATGAGGGAGCTGTGTTAAACTGCGTACGTGACAAAACCGGACAGATTGTATTACCAGTAGCCGTTAAAATGTCATGGGTTTAGAAAATTATCAGAAATACTTTATTATATACTGATCTACTGGTTGTTATAGTCACAATGTTTCAGCCGTTGTACCCTCCTGCCTTCTTCAGGTGAATTTCTGAGATGAGGAATTATCATTATTATACACTGATCTACTCTGACTAGTGTCCTCATCTTGGTTGTTATAGTCACAATGTTTCGGCCGTTGTACCTACCTGCCTTCTCCAGGTGAATTTCTGAGATGATGGAATTACACTGATGATTTAGTCGGGCAAAAACTATCAGAAATACATTCTAACAAGGTGGGCAAATTTAATCCCCAGAAGATAATTAGGATGAATTCATGTTTTTTGTTTGTTTGTTTTTTAAAAATAAGTATACAAAATGGCCAACAAATTTCTGATATTTCATGAATGTATTTTATCGAAGTAGATTGTGATCACTTGAAAGTCCATGAACTCAAAACATGAATGCTGCAGAAAAATAGGTAGAAAATCATTGAATATATAATAAGTGCCGTGTCTGTTACACTTGTGTTATCAGTAGCAGCCATCAGCCCTTCTCACCCTCTTATTAATCTAAACTTTCTTTTCTCCCCTTCTCTCTTCCTACCTTATTATTAAAATATCTTTCTTTTCTCTCCCTTCCTACCGTGTCTGTCACACTTATAGTATCAGTAGCAGCCGTCAGCCCTCTCCCTCTCATTAAACTAACAAACTTTCTTTTCTCCCCTTCTCCCTTCCTACCCTCTTATTAAACTACCTTCTTTTCTCCTAGCACATCTGTTGCACTTACAGTATCAGTAGCAGCCATCAGCTGAGCCTGTTGGTGTACTCTAATGATAACCATCAGCAAAGCACCAGGCCATGATGGACTAGTAGTATTGATAGAAATACAAAGTTTTCCTGAACTGAAGTCGTTTGTAATGGATTTTTAGTCGCAAGCCGAAACTGTGGTCATTAAAAGGATTCTTCCAACATCTGTTATGATCGGTTGATATTGAAGATAAGAGAGACAGGTCTGGTTAATCACTCAATAGAAACCATCATGTGACCAACGTCTTTTGGCAACATGCTGTGTTGGGGGTGATTAATTAAAAAATTGGAAAAAGGGGTGATCAATAGATAAATTACTTCTCACGCCTTTTGTTGAATCGCTAAAAACACAGCTGGGCACAAACTAGGGCAACAATTTAGCATAAATGTACACCCCCCCCCCTCCCACTAAAAACCTATTATTGGGAGGATTTTGAAAAAAGAACAATAAAAAAGGGGTGATCAATGAATAAGTTACTTGTCTCACCTTTTTTTTATCACTAAAAAAGCCTGAGTTTTCAAAAATCAAAAATGAACACTGCCGGACACTAACTAAGGAACCAATTTAGCATAAATTTACATTGTAAATTGAACCCTGCATTAAACATTTGGGGGTAATTTTCAAAAAACAAAAAAGTTTTTTCTAGACATAAGGAGTAAATGTTTAAAATTTTCAGCCCTCTAGCTCCATTGGTGTGGACTGTATGCGTGATACATACATACACAGCCATCCAGACTAACTTGAAAACTGAAGAAACCTACGTTGACAGTTTTGGTTGACGGTTTCTAATTTACTTATTTATAGAAAACTAGTTATTCCCTGTGAAAATGTTCACGGATATATTTAAATTTCTATGAGATGATTTCTTTTAGAAAAGAAACTATATATATATGGGTCATTCCATGTCAAGTGGACCAGTGGTTCCCACTCAACCATCCCAGAAATGGAGAGGCGTATGCGGGGATACAGTATATACCTACATCTCAATTTCCAGGTTTTTTTGTATGTTCAATGTCTACTAAAACTAAACAGTTTGTGTCCATTTGGTTTTTTTTAAATTCAGACTTTTTTAGCGATCACTGCCCAGCAAAAGGGGAGAGAAGAAATTTATTCAATGACGATTTCCATTGTGTGACTAAACAGACCTGTTATATAAGTAGCTATTGTAACTTACAACCATTTCACACCTTTAAATACAGGTATAAGTAAATTGTATTGTTAGTGTTTTGATTAAATTTATTTTCTATTGTTTACAAAGAAAAAATCCGTACAAGGAATCTATTCGGCCTATTTTTATTGTTTCGATTAATTTATACCATTAACATAGCAATAACACGTAACATGTGTTAAATCAATAACAATAAGACAGTACGTCACAACTGTTGTTGCTTTAAATGTAACCCTTTCGGCAGAATCAAAATCAGGTCCCCAAAAACAGTATTGTGCCAAAAATCTTCTTTATTTTCCTTTTATCCATTGTCTACCTATAGACTATGTTCTCTGAATTGTGCGACTCGAATACTTTACGGAAAATGTTCTTCAAGCTTGATGTAATCAGAACGGATTGTCGTTAATTTATTTATTCAAATGCAAAGGTTGAATCGCTATTCAATGTGGAATTACTTGCTGGATGCCATATACATATAAGGCAGGGAATTAATTTTCAAAAAATAACACACATAAAAAAAAGTGTATGTGTACGTGTGTGCGTACGTGGGTAAAAATCGACCTTATAATAAGCAATGTGTCCGTTTGTCTGTCCAGTCACTTGTTAAAAATAAAAATTTTACATTCAAAGGGGTGGGGCTAGAGGAGAGGTTCTGAAAATGGAATCGCAACACAAAGACCACGAAGAGGGAGTGGAGAGGGAAAGAGAAGCAGGGTAGAGGGTGAAACAAAGATATTTGTTAAAGGAGAATGGCTGAAATTGGTCGGCGAAAAAAGAAGAAAGGCGAGAAAAAGGAAAATGAGGTGAAATTGAACTCCCTTTCAAGTGCCTGTGCGCAGAAGACTTGGTTAAGTGCCGGAGATTCAGGCTTCAGGAAACTCCTGTGAGCTTTTTCAGATACTACACTGCTTTAGGTTCCCACCCTTTAGCAACGGATATTTTACTGGATTTTATAATATCAGCAAAGATAACATCAATGGAAATGTTTCTTAGAAAGATTACTTTTTGAAAACTATATAGAACTAGCATTCCAAGGGAAATTATGAATCACGACCACCCATATATGCTCCTTTTTACCTTGTAAATTAAGCAGTGGTGGCAGTAAAATTAAGTTACCTTGATGAAAATACTACCAGTATGGTTTGAACCATGAATTCATGATTAAAAAAAATTGAAATCCCCCACTAAAAACCTATTTAAGAGAAATATAAATAAATCCATGGTAGGGAAGAAATTTCATCTTAATTTTGTATAGTTGCATTTTTTTAAAAAAAAGAAAAAAGAAGCAACTAAAAAATTAAGCTGAAGGTAAAAAATAATGATAAAAGAAGGTAGAAGGGAATAATGATAAAAGAGGGTAGAAGGGATTAAGGAGTATGACCCTTGCTAGGACTAGACACACTGCTGTAATGGCTGCAAGTCACGTGATATCATGAGTCCTTGCTGGTCTCACATTTTTCTGTTTCTGCCCACATTTGCAGGGATGCGTGATAGCGTGAGGTTGTATTATCTCTAATCTAGACATGGAAGAAGAACTTCTGATTGAAAACGTTAGAGAACACAAAGTCTTTTATAATTGTAAGTCACCTGACCACAGAGATCAAATGATAGCATTTAGTTTCAGGTCATATGTGCCTTCTGGCCTTGAAGGCAAGGTGAATACTTTGGTACTGACCATAAAGCCAGACGTCTGGCCACCCTAGCTGCCTTACAGGGCTAAAGGGCTCCAACTGCCCTGCTTTTTACCCCTAGCCCCCCCGGGGGGGGGGGGGTTGATTGATTGATTGATTGATTTGTTTAGCGGCATATCAACCCATGATGATCATTTAATGCCGAAATCAGTTTGAAATTTTTTTTAAATAGTCTTGCGACTTTGGTGAACGGTTATTTTTTATTTTAAATAGAGTCTTGCGACTTTGAAAAGGGTAATTTTTTTTTAAAATAGAGTCTTGTGACTTTGGTGAAAAAACAGGTGGCCCTTGTTTGAGGGTTCTTACCCTGCTGCAGGGGGTGCTGTCAGCATATTCTAGGCCCCAGCGGTCAGAGCGGGAGGCATTAGTGAAAAGTTAGCAAAAACAGCCTTGGCCAATACTTCAACTTGGTCCGCAGATTCCATCCTCACTTATGCCACTCAGCACCTCTTAGAGTTGACTTTATGCAGCAGGATGGGCAAGATGAGCTTAATTACTTAAATCAAATATAAATCATCAACTTTTGGCCCAATAAACGTGAAGTAACAACACCAGACATTGGTGTCAATGATGCCCAGAACAAAGCGCATCAGTTTCACCAATATCTGAAAAGGTCATGAATGCTGCTATCAATTTTCACATCCTGTTTTGTTTGGGAGAACAAAGTCAAACTAATACTTTTATTCCACAGCTTTCTGTTGGCTGTTATACAATACAATACTAGTAAAATACCCGTTGCTTTGCTTTGGTTAAAGAAGAGGCGTGATTGGCGTGGTGGTAATGGCGCGGACAATGGAATTGGTGACCCAACTCCAGTCGAAGCTGTTTATGTTCACTTCGCACTAATGCCCTTGAGAAAGGCATAAATCCACCTATTCTCCCCTCCCTCCAGCTATGGGTAAAATAGCAGGACAGATTGAGCTTTCTATACCTTGGAAAGGCAACCAGTCTAAGAGAAGGACACTCATTCCAAAACCAGGGAGTGGAGCCCCCTTAAGATGGTTTGGTGCCCAATTTGACATCCTTCCAGCAGCTCCTGCAGCCAAGCTGATGCCAGACGTATCGCTCTCTGCTTTACTCTGGACTACATTAGTGAGGCCGAGAGGGGAATTCTGACAACTGGGCATCCCAGGATCTCCATACGCTTCACCCAGGCATGTGCCCTGGAGGGGGGACACTCCAGTGCCGTTCCATTGTCTGTAAAGCCAAAACAGGGGCCATTCATTTATTCACCAAGAAGAAGATTCACAGTTCCCTTACCAACTCAAACTGCAGACACCCTACTCCAACATAAAAGATCTTCTCTAAAACTATTTCATGTTGATTATTAATATACTTGAAATAGGCATTTTTGACAGCAGTTAATTGCGTCATTAAACCAGCTTCAGTTTAGTTGGGTCGGGTTTAAACCAATAAGAAAAATTTGGTATTCTCGGATGTGACTGTCTTTTCACTTAGGCTGTTCCATGCATTTGCCACTCTTGCTGAGAAGAAGTTTTTCTAACACCAGTGGAGGTCTGAATTTGTAGTTTATGGCTGTGTCCTCTGGTTTTACTACACATAGATGAAGTCAGCATTTTCTTATCAGGGCATTTTGAGCAATGAACTTCAGTATCTACTCTATGTATGTTGTTCCGGATTCTATAGACCTCTAGTAGGTCAGCACGTTTTCTTCTGTATTCTAAGGTCTATAGATTAAGTTGTTTTAATCTTTCAGTGTAGGATATATTTCCCAATCTCGGAATGATCTTGGTGGCTCTCCTCTGAACTCTTTCTATGGCAGCTGAGTTGCACTTCAGGTTAGGAGACCATATATAGTAGTAGAAGAGGACGATCTGCTCATTTATGTCCTTCCTAACTTTATGAACAGCAACTTTCAGAATTGGATATCAAAAAATTGCTATGAATGATAAAAGTCAGCAATTATTTTTTTTATAGTGAACAACTCCAAAAGAGTTGTAATTGTTGAAGCATAAATAACTGCGCTTAATATAGAGCCACCATCGAAGCAAGCCACATCATCAAACATCGGCTCAGCAGATGGACAGAACATGTGCGCCACATGAGTAACACCGGACTTCCCCAACAGATCCTCAACAAAAAAAAGAAAAAGATTTAATGTGATAGTCACTCAATAGAAACCATCACGTGACCAACGTCTTTTGGCAGCAAGCAGTGTTGGGAGTTATCAATTAATAAATTGGAAAAGGCCTTTTTGTTGGACAGTGATCACTAAAGAAGTCTGAATTTTCAAAAAAACACAAGCATGAATGCTGACGGACACAAACGGGACCAATTTAGCATAAACTTACATTGCAAATTGAACCACCACTGCGGGGGGGGGGTTAAGAAAAAAAAAGTTTTTTCCTGACATAATAAGGAGTAAATGTTTAAATTTTCAGCCTTCCAGCTCCATTGGTATGGCCTGTACACATAGCTAGACCAACTTAAAAACTGAAGAAACCCATGTTGACAGTTTTGGTTGACAGTTTCTAACATGAACCTTTGGCCTAGTTCCGCTAGAGAGACATCATTAAAGATTCAAAAGGCATCTCAAAACATGACCGGCAGATGCCCTGAGAGAACTGGTTATCAACTAGCCTGTGGTATGTGGTCAGGTAGGCTGCCTTAGTCACCTACCCTCTCACGAACCCAACATCATATGATGTTTTCTGGGTCTTTACAAAAATAACAAAGACACCGTTTTAAAAAATTATTTAAAATTAACAGCATTAACATAGCCTATAATTTTTAATTACAAATGTGCAAAATTGGGTGCAGTAAAAATCTTTTTTCCAACCTTTTTATCACAACTTCAGTCATTTTATGGCCGTTATTTCTATATTTTCAATCCGTGCTGTGTACTAACATGAAATATAACTTGATTGACTCAGCATTAAGATTTTATGTGAAAACATTGACCTTGCAAGGTCTAGTTATACCAGAGATACAGAATTAAACATAAATGATTTAAAACTAACCATATTGACAAAGCCTATAATTTTGCATTAGGAATGTGCAAAATTGATAGCTGTAGTAAAAAGTTTTTTCCAACCCTTTTATAAATTTTACCACTTATTATTGGCTTTTTGTCCCTGGTGGTAAAAAAAGCCACTGGGGACTATCATTCTTTATGGGTGTCTGTTGTCATCGTTGTCTTCATTGTAACCTTTTTCTCAATTGGATAACTTCATTATTCCTTAACATATTTCAATGAAATTTTGTATGTGAGCTTGTGGAGAGATTCTACCAGGCGGAGTGAGTTATGGGCAATCTCATTGTTTACATTTTATAAGCAAAAATGTTTTATTTATAATTGGAAAATTTTTTGTAGGTAGGTTTGTGGAGAGTTTCTACCGGCAGGATGGTGAGTTGTGGCTGATCTGATTGTTTGTTTACATTTTATGAGCAAAAAACATTGTTTTTGTTTACAATTGGGAAAATTTCTCAAATCTAGACCATATTTAGCTGTAATTTGGCTATAATGTTGACAAAACCCCAGGAATTGAAAAAGTTACAGTCGATCTGATTGTTTGTTTACATTTTATATGTAAATAACTATATGTCAACATGCAAAAAATATTGAACTTTGGAACTGCTGAACCGATTAGAAAGAAAATTGTTATACAGGTTCTTGGGCACCTTATTATTGAAAAAAATATGTTTTTAAGAATTTTATGGTTTGAATAAAAAAGAAATTCTTTTTTTAAATCAGATATCTCAGAATTAACGGTCCTAATAAACAACTAGTGTCACGCTCTCTCTATTTCAACCGTTTTCTGCCGGGGACCTTTTATACTTTTAAGATTTTTTTAAAGGTTTTGCTTTTTCAAAATGAAAAAGAAAAGTTATCAGCTTTTTTATCCGAATATTACAGTCGCTACATTTTCAGTTCTAGTTGTCCATTTTGATGTTTTAGCTCAGGCATGGGCAACCTTTTGCGAGCAGCATGAGATATTGCTAATCATAAACCGGGTCACAAATTCTCAGTCAGAATAATTTTTAGAATGTTAGGAACTTTTTTGCTAACAACAGAGCTTGCATGCACTATTTCTCTAAGCTCTGTTTGCCTTGTAGAAAAAAGCATATTTAAGCTACCGATTTGTTTCTTTAGTGTTTCAATTTTAAGCTTTCCGATATCTCCTTTAAATTTATCAAACTCGGAATGTTTAGTGTAATGACACTTAACGTTAAATTCTTTAAATGCGGAGGGGTATTCAGAACATATTAGACACCTTGGTCTGTTCTTTACTTCAACAAAGAATTAATCATTTGTCCACTTATCATGGAATTTTCTTATTTCTTCAAAAAAAGGTTCTCTTTTTCTTAGATGAAATTTTAATAAAACGCTATTTTCCTCATGGAATTAAGTGTGCCATTCAGAAAGTCAAAAGGGCTGCATGCGGCCCATGGGCCACAGTTTGCCCATGGCTGTTTTAGCTCTTGTAGCTTTTGATAGCCTTTCATTGAATCCAAAACATTGAACAGTCAGTCAGAGAGAGAGACACAAGTGAATCCATATACAGCCAGGTGTTAACTATCACCAGTTACGTTCTGGTAGTATAGACACAACTCAATCTGGATGTAAGTCGCTCATTATAGGGTGAAGTGAGATATATACTCTGCAGAGTTACGTTCTGGTAGTATAGACACAACTTGATCTGGATGCAAGTCGCTCATTATAGGGTGAAGTGAGATATATACTCTGCAGAGTTACGTTCTGGTAGTATAGATACAACTTGATCTGGATGCAAGTCGCTCATTATAGGGTGAAGTGAGATATATACTCTGCAAAACATAAGATACCATGACACATACATATTAGAAACCCTCAAACAAAACTGTCAAAATAGGTTTCTTTCAGTTTTCAAGTTGGTCTGCCTGGTTCACTGGCTATGTCATGTATGTATCATGCGTACAGGCCACACCAGTGGAGCTAGAGGACTGAAAATTTCAACATTTACTCCTTATGATATCTAGAAAAAACGTTTGTTTTTGAAAATTCCCCCCCTCCAAAATAGATTTTGCAATGTAAGTTTATGCTAAACTGATCACTAGTTTGTGTCCGCTTGTTTTTTTGAAAATTCAAACTTTTTTAGTGATCACTGCCCAACAAAATGCGAGAGTAACTTATTCATTGATCACCACTTTTTCCTATTTGTAATTGATCATCCCGAATATGGCATGCTGCCAAAAGAGGTTGGTCATGTGATGGCTTATATTGAATGACTAACCAGACCTATTTACCTAAATCTCTATATTGTACATATGTCTGCCTTGCCTTTCCGAAGAGAAAGGAGCAAATGTCATCCATTACATTTCTTCCATTAAGTCAATAGCCCAACCCAGCAAGGTGTCTGCTCTTTTACCTTCTCTTTCTTGTTTTCTCTGTCTAGAGACCTTGAAACAAATATGGCATAAAACACTCTTTAGCAAACTAACAATAACATGAGAGAAACTTTTGTGATTCACAGTTGGGCCATAGAATTGCAATGACTGAATTTCCCAGTTTTAAGCTTTTATGGGGATGTATCAGCGATCGGACATAAGTCGGTCAGGCATAAGTCAACATAACACTTGTTCTCTTCAAACTTTGTTGGCAGAGGTAAATAAGATGTGATATCAGAGTCAACCAAAGCTGCTTTTTTAACTCTATTCACACGATATGAAGATGTGATTAAATTTTTGAGCGGATCCATGCACTTACCTCCACTATGTTGTAGCTATATGTCCTGTCCCCAATATTTACAAAAGTTCCCAATGAATTACAATGATATTTTCTGAAAGTTTGGGCTCCTTTTGGGGTAAAGAAGAATTGGTTAAATTTAGGGGCGGATCCAGGAATTCTTTTTCAACTGAGAGTTATTTTTTTTTCATTTTTTCATACATTTATGTATTCGTCCATATTTGTCCACATGTTAGGAAATAGACAAAATGTAAGGCACAGGGTCACAGAGAATGGGGTCATCTAAAAGTAGTGCTTATTATACATAGAAAATGTATAAGCAGGCGTTTGTCCACATTTTCACTATGTAATTATATGTGTCTATATGTGTGTGTAACTGGGTGTCGGGGGGGGGGTGTCTTTGAATGATTATTTTAATTAGGGTGGCCATTAGGTTAATATATATATAATGGCAGCTAAATTATATGTGTGTGCATATGCGTGTGTGCATATGTGTGTGTGCATATGCGTGTGTGCATATGCGTGTGTGTCAAGATGGTAGGAAGCTTGAGTGCTAGTAAGTGTTTGTCAACCACTCACCTAAGAATGTGTGTGTGTTTTTATTGTAACCGGATATGAAAACACAAAGATAGACACTAATAGACTGATTATGGATAGTTAGCAATCTGGTTTTGCCTGACCCTATTGGCAGGCTCAGGTCAAGAGTGAAGATAACTACAATTGAATTTCGCCCATTGTTTGTTTTCCTTATGCAAAATGAAAAACTAAGTTGCATTTTTGCACTGCAAACCATAACTCATTGTCCCCCTCTGGAGATATAGGAAAACCCAGGCATCTTACGAGGAAAACGAGAAAATAAATATGCATTTATTACATAAGCAGACTTAGTTTTTTGTATCAAGAATGAAAACTAGTTTTCTCTTTGAAGTTATGCAATTCCTTATCAGAGCTTCATTTCCTGGCTGTTACTCTGCGACTACATTTGAATCACAATGACTTCTCATTCAAGCCTGCACATGTGCATCTAAATGCACATGGTAATGCTACATATACAATATCTCCAAAAGTTCTTAATGAATTCCATTGACATTTTGTCAAAGGGTAAGGAAGGGAGTAAGGAAGAATTGATTGTATTCTGGGGGTGAATCCAGGAATATTTTACAGTTACCTCCCCTGCATCGTAACTATTTGTGAACTGATTTTCATTCAATTTTTAGTGACAATAAATTTCATAAATTAGTACAGAAAAACTACAAGGGTTAGACTCCATGATAGTAAAAAAGAATGTAACTGAACACTTCACAACCGCAGTTTTATAAGACGGACGGAAAGTAATGGTGCAGTTTAGTATAATAGTTACATTGTAAATTAGAACCCCCATCCTAAAACACCAAAAAATTAAAAACAAAATAAAAAACCTGGCATAAAAAAAGACAATTCATCTACGCAGTTCTTGAAAAAAAAGGCAAAAAAATGAGTTGATGGATGGTTTTTGTGCAAATTTAAATAGGGAAGAAGAAAAATAAGGTAATAACATTAATGAAGTCTTCGTGGCCGATTGGTAAAAGTAGCTAGGCATAAACTAGTCTCCCACTGGCAATGAGGGTGTGAGTTTGATTTTTACTGAAGGCTTACTCTTTATTTCCGATTGCACTGTTATTCGTTGCCATAGAAACAGTGGCCGAACTAATAAGTTGTATAAAAACAAAAAAGACATTAGTGGCTTCTGCTGCTCAACAGGCCCGAACCCAACAAGACAAGGACAAAGAAACACCTGAATCCTAGTGTTACCTTCTTTGAAAATAAAGACTTCTGTTTACCCTATCACATTCGAATATTACACTTGAAAAATGTATCGTAAGCCATTGTTATTAATGTTTTACTAATATTTTCTTTCATTTTTTTATGATAAAAAACAAAAAGTTTTGGATGAAGGGAAATAATAGTCAAGAATTAATAATGGAATATTTATTAAAGATGGTCTGTTTATACGGAATGAATGCCCCCCCCCCGTTCTGTCTCTACAGGCAATGGAACGACAATGGAGTGACCCACCTCCAGGGCACATGCCTGGGTGAAGCATATGGAGATTCTGGGATGCCCGGTCGTCAGAATCCTCCTCTCGGCCTTGCTGATGTTGTCCAAAGGAAAGCAGCGAGCGATACGTTTGGCATCAGCTTGGCTGCAGGAGGTGCCGAAATGATGTCAAAGTTGGCATCCAACCTCTTAAAGGGTCCCATTCCCTGGTTTTGAACCAGAATAGTCCTTCTCCTAGACTGGTTGCCTTCTCAAGACTAGAGAGCCCAATCTGCCCTGGATTCATGCCTTTCCCAAGGGCAGTAGTGCGAAGTGAACATAAACAGTTTGAACTATGATCAGCCTTTTTATTCAAATACACCCCACCCCATATTTGATCAGTGTTTTTAATTAAAAACACAATTTTATTACTTTTAAAAAACCCGTCAAAGAAATGTGTTATTTTTTACCATAAGTTATATTCAATTCATTGGAACTGATTTTGACATTTCACCGTCTTAACATTTCTTTCATGAATTCTCTTATTTCTTTTTATTTATGCGCCATTTTTAACATCGGGTGTGTTAAAATCTCACACCTGATATTAAAAATGGTGTATAAATAAAAAGAAATGAGAGAATTCATAAAAAACAGAACATTTCAGTATAAAAAAAACGATGAAGTGTCAAAATCAGTTCCATTCAAATGACCCAATAACGACGGTTAAAAACTCCATGTTTGCCCATTCAGTCGTGTTTGCTGATGAAGAGAAATTCATTTTCACATATTGACAATAAAGCAAACAATTACAAATCAATCCATATAAAAATCATTATTTTTTATTTACCATATTTTCATCAATAATTTGGATTAAAATGTTTACGCAGGATTTTCTAGAACAAATCAAATGAGTAAAATGTATTATAATGTAACTATAATTCTAAACTGGACTCTTCCTTTCCGTCCGTCGTATAAAACTACGGCTTTGAAGTATTACTTGAAAAAAAATTATAGATATTTGTTTGTACCCCAACTTTGTCATCAAAATATTTAAAAATTTATATATTTTTTTTTTATTTGTCCCTTAAAATGAAAGAAGAATACTTCGCATCCGCAGTTTCGTACGACGAAACGAAAGAATAATGAAACCATTTGACGCAATTTCAATAACAACAACATTCCTCACCATTTTTTTACTCGTCGTACCTTTTTAAATGGATTTATTTCAAGAAAAAGTGATATTACAGGACAAATTAAGACCTTTTTATTTTTTTACGCTTTTTCATTTTAAAGTTTTACTAGAAAGGAAGGCATGAACTCATAAACTCGGATGACTCATTCATATTATTCGTATTTCTTCTTTTGCCATTATTGTATAGTAACGAATATTTTTATGACGTAAGCAACACTCCAACCAAGGCGGACCATCGGATTAAAGTAGCACCTTACCTTTTAATGTTTTTCATTTTAATGTTTACTAGATAGGAAGGCATGAACTCATATACTCGGATGACTCATTCATTCATATTTCTTCAAATCTAACAAACACTTCGCTCTTTTTAATTCCGAAAGCAACCTCACCGACCCAGCAGACACAATAAATGAAGTCGTTTTTTTAAATTTTTACCATTTTTTTATTTTAATGTTTACTAGGAAGGCATGAACTCATATCCCCTCGAATGATTCATTCGTAATTTCTCTATATTTAGTTACTATATCATTAATTTCACCTTTTAAACATAATTTATGAATCATTATAAAACACTAACAGAACAGGTTGACGAAAAACAAGCGTCACAACAATTCGATCTTTTCAAGCAACCTCACTAACCCGGCAGACACAAACAAATGAAAATTCTTGTAACCTTTTTTTATTTTTTATTTTTCATCCTAATCTATAAAAAAAATGAAGATTTATTTATTTTTTATCTTATTTTCTGAAAAAATTTTAAATCTTTTTTTATTATTGAAAAGAAGAATAAAGTTGTTTAAGAATAGAATTGAATGAAATCCAATTATTTTATTTTATTTTAATTCATTTCATGAATGAAATGCCGTATTGAGCTATCTTTACTTTCTTCATCTGATTTTTTCGTTTCAATATTTTTCACATAGAAAAAAAGTTATTGTTGAATTTAGATTTAAAATAAAACTAAATTAGATTTAATTTAAAGTTACTGTTGAGCTTAAATCGTAATAATCTCGGTACAACTTAGGGATGGTGGTCCCGATTTGAATTCTAGTGTGAAAATTTCACACTGTGAAAAACTCAATCGATATTAAAAACGACGCATAAAAAAGAAATAAGAGAATTCCTGAAAGAAAAACAGAAGTAAATACATAAATTATAATGTTAATTGCTTTGAATAAATTAAACTGTTTGTTAAATTTGCCAGCTTCATAATTTTCAACAGATGGCATTGGCATGTCTACGTGACGTCACCTGTTTTTCCAGTCGGGACCACCTTCGTTAAGTTGTACCTAAATTAGATTTAATTAAAGTTATTTTTTAGATTAAATCGTCTGTAATAATCTTTTTAAAAAATGATTTTATCCAACAAAAATTATCAGATTTTTATGAAAAAATGATTTTCTCTCTCTCCATCGATTTTTTTGGTCTTCTAAAAAAATCCTGCGTAAAATGATATTTACGTGGGATTTTTGACAATCTTAGCAATAAGAGAGAACGGCCATTTTTGAATGGCTAAATTTGTTTTTAAATGGCTAAAAATGGGTAGAGTAGTATAAATAAATATAAATAAAATAAATATATTTCTAAAGAACGGTACCTTTAGATCAAGAATAACGTTATTTTGAATATTAATTATTCCGATCAATACGTTTGTATATTTATACTTTTCGGAGCCTTTGTATGAGTTTTCGGAGTGTATACAAGTACCTAAAAATTAAATCTACCCAATTTTGGCCATTTTTTAAAAAAGATCTAGCCGCTTTTAGCCATTCAAAATGACCGATTATTAAAAAATGCCCGTTCTCCCAATGCGTTGTTGCACATATTGCCGGAATTGTTTTACTAAAAATATCTATAAATCCGAATTGATTTAAAATAAATTAATAATTTAAAATAACGATTTTAACGTTGATTTATTAGAAACCGTCAACCAAAACTGTCAACATAGGTTTCTTCTTCAGTTGGTCTGGCTGGCTGTTGTATCATCACGCGTACAGCACCAATGGAGCTAGAGGGCTGAACATTTCAACATTTACTCCTTATTGAGTCTAGAAAAAACGTTTTTGTTTTTTTTAACCCCCACCCTCGCCTAAATAGGTTTTTAGTGGGGGTTGGTGTCAATTTGCAATGTAAGTTTATGCTAAATTGATCACTAGTGTAGTGTGTCCAGCAACATTCATGCTTGTTTTTTGAGAATTCAAACTGTTTTAGTGATCACTTCCCAACAAAAGGCTAGAGAAGTAACTTAGTCATTGATCACCCTTTTTTTCAAATTTTTAAATTGATCACCCCCAACACAGCATGCTGCCAAAAGACGTTGGTCACGTGACTGTTTCTATTGAGCGACCAACCAGACACCTGTCTCTAATTGTCGTTTTTATTGTCAAAAAAGAATTTCTCTTTTTCGTCAAACACGAATAATGAATGGATATTTTTGGTAAAGATTCGGAATCGGATAACTCAAAATGGCTAATTTTGTACTAAATCTGTTTTCCTCTAGTAATTTTATTTGCTTTCAGTCAATAAGACCTTCGTTTCTTCCGTTTTCAGAAAAATTATTTTTTAAGGTTTTAGAGGAGGAGCGGGGGGGGGGTCCTATTAATATAATATGTACCTTAAGGCTAAAAAACTGACCCTTACTTTGCGTGCGTTCGTCGCACGAAACTGCGGATGTGAAGTATTCGGTTTTATTTATTCACCATTAATGGAATCTTCTACCCCTTTTGAAGGTTGTCATTTAAGCTTTTTATCACCAAAACCGTCAACATCGGTTTCTTCAGTTTTAAGCTGGTTTGACTGGCTATGTATCATAGGTTTTTAGTGGTGGTTGGCGGGGGTCAATTTGCTATGTACATTTATGATAAATTTGTCCCTTAGTTTGTGTCCGGCAGCATTCACGCTTGTTTTTTGTGATTACTTTTCCCAACAAAAGCCGAGAGAAGTAACTTATTCATTGATCACCCCCAACACCGTATGCTGCCAAAAGACATACGTTTCTAACCAGACATCTTTTTAATTCAATGATTCGGATTTGTTTTGTTTTTTACTCAAAACAGGAGGAATAGGAGACATATGACAATAATCAATAAGATCTTTTCATTTTCTTCTGGAAATTTGTCAGTTTTGACAGATAAATAAATATTAACTAAGGTTTTAGGTGAGGAGTTCTATTTACAATGTAAGTATAACGCTAAACTGAACCCTCATTTTCAGTCCTTTGTACGAAAATGCGGATGTGAAGTATTCAGTTACACTCTTTACTCCGTTTTTGTGAGTAAACAGCACAGATCGGAAATAAATAATTGTGTTGTGATAATTAATGCGCATTAGTTTTTTTTCTTCTTTTCTTACTACTCACCCAGCAGGTTTAACGAAGGAGGGTTCTATTTACAATGTAACTATAATGATAAAGTGGGCACTTACTTTCCGCCATTTTTACGGAAATACGGATTTATTTCTTACTTACCCAGAAGACAAAGTTGAAAACCATGAGGAGGGTCTTCATGAAGGTAACCACCGGGGCTAACACCAGGGTCGACTGGACTCTGTTTTTGGACATTGTTGTTATTTACTAGTAGTGTGAGATGAGAGAGACGATTATTCTGCAGCGGCTGTGGCAGGGTGTTTGAAGAAAGAAGTGCAAGAAGAAGCAAGTGTTGGTTATGAATGAAAGAAAAGCGTAGAACGAAGGCGAACTGCTATGTCGGTCGAACTGAGGACGACTGGATATGAATGAATGAATGAATGCATTGCAGTGTGGCCAAATATATTCTCAATTTTACATCTAAGATTGAGTTAAAAAAACATCCAGAAACATCTAGATTCTCCAGATGTATATATCTAAAATCTAGAAATATTATTACATATTATTATTAATCTTTTGCTATTAATTACCTTCATCTCAATTTTTGTTTCTTTTTATCGCAACTAAACCCAGGCCAGTTTCCCTTCGGCAGTGAGTATAGTAGCAATAAATTAATAATAAGTAAAATAAATAAATAAATTGAATATTACATATTAACGTGTGACTTCAATATTCTTTTATTAAAATATTACTTTTTAATAAAAGATATTGCTCATTTTATTACCTTATATTAAATAGGAATACAGGGATACCTTAATAGTGCGGGTTTTGATATAGTACGGTTATTAAGGTACAATGTTGCTGTACAAATTAATGTAAATAAGTATAAGCTGAAAACTACAACACATTGAATTATGAACAGTGCGGTTGTGAACAGATTTTGGGAACGAATTTCAACAAATTAATCAAGGTTTACCTGTATTACTTATTGTATTAAAAATCATCTAAATAGCAATTCCTTACATCTAGACTGCCAAAAATATCTAGATCTAGATGAAAAACATCTAAATTGGCAACATGAATGGATGGAACCAAAAATGAAGAAAAAGAAAAGATGGAAGCAGCACCAAAAAATATCAATGGCGCATGCGCAGAACGAATATGTCTTCTTGACTTGTTGCTTCTCTCACGCACAATATTAATTAAATAGCAGAAGTACCCGGCTTTGCCAGGGTTTCTAAATATCTAAAAATGAATACTATCACATCAGTTCACTATTCTGTGTATCAATGGCTTTAAAAAGATGCTGACAATCTTAAGTCGGTCCGGGAATCTCTTCTACCTAGGGCTCACTTGTTGCTTTTTCCCCAAGTCACATTTAATTTATTTATAATATTTAATATATTTCCTGGATTATTTTTTAGATATATATCTGGAGAATCTAAATGTTTCTAGATGTTTTTTTTACTCAATTCTAGATGTAAACTTGAAATAAATTTGTCAACACTGTTCCCAAGTGTGAAAAGGTATTTTCAGGCCGCAAATAAAAGAAAGGAGCCTCTGTTGTTTTATTACAGCATTGACTGCTACGTTTTGAAAATAAATAACAGTATTGTATCTCGGGATTATTTACATATGGACAAATATATATTTTAGTATAAATATATGTATTGAAAGCAAAAAGGAAATTGAGACACCAGCAGTAGTAGAAGTGATATTGTTGGATATTTAGGCAGCCGTGGGCGGTGGTCACAGATTTGACCCCTACAGGTGTTGAAACTTATAAACACGATATCGACGAAAACCTCAAACTGCAAGATGTCAGGAACCAGAAGACAGACCAGGTGTTGAAAAGTCATAAACAGGATATTGACCCTGACTGCAGATGGCGGGCTGGAAGATCAGTGTGGGCGTTCGAACCCGATAAAAGTGAGACAGAGGCCCTCAGGAGGTAGAGAGACAGACTGCCTAGGCTGGGGGAAGACACAAGGCCAGTTTCCCGGTTGGGAACAGTCTGTCGGCTCTCATTATCTGTCTCCCACTCTTCATTCTCTGCCACGATACAATGTATCTTATCAAATAAAAATATATCCTCATATTTTTATAAACAAAGTGTCGAGTCTTCCTTTTTCTCCAAATTCAGGATTTTCCTCCCACGGACCAAGATTACTATACAACAATATTACCAGCCACCGATGCCTGCCTAAATAAGCGCACACACACACACACACACACAGTAGAGCTTTGCTTACCAGCAGCAGACACTTTTGTGTCTGTGTATTCGCATTATCCCCTTCCTCTCCTTTGTTTGCTTTAGCCTGAAAGGAAACCAACAAACAAATCAACAAAAAATAAACAAACAAACAGGTCTGGTTAAGTACTCAATAGAAACTGTCACGTGACCAATGTCTTTTTTGCAGCATGCTGTGATGGGGGTGATCACTAACAAAAAGTCTGAATTTTCAAAAATCAAGTGTGAATGCTGCCGGACACAAACTAAGGTACCAATTTAGCTTAAACTTACATTGTAAATTGAACCCTCCACTAAAAACCTAGGGGGAGTAGACGTAATAAGGAGTACATTTGTTTAATTTTCAGCCCTCTGGCTGCATTGGTGCGGCCTGTACACCAGCCATACCCACTTAAAAACTGAAGAAATCAATATTGACAGTTTTGGATGGTTTCTAACAAAGTGACAGTGACTTTTATACAATAAGAAGATTGCATGTTAAGACATTTTATTATGATTGTCTGTAAAAGCTCAGGATGCAAATATTTGTTGATAAGTATATAGTGTAGTGAATGCCTGGGTGATGCGTATGGAGAAACTGGGATGCCCAGTCATTAGAATCCCCCTCTTGTCCTCGCTGATGTAGTCCAGAGGAAAGCAGAGAGCGAAACGTCTGGCATCAGCTAGGCTGCAGGAGCTGACGGAAGAACGTAAAATTTATTTACATCTAGTCATATTTTTTCTCAAATCAACAAATAACGCACAATGCTAGAAAATCATTTGTGCTTAACCAAGGATGCCGATTGGTAATTAAAGAACTCAAATTAGTCGCATTTTATTTCAATCAAGGAATCTTTTGAATCCATTAAAAAGACACAAATATTTTTTTTAGACATAAAAATAAGCAATGTATCCAAATACCGGTTAAATTCCCTGATCTGGCCTACAGGCCATAGGTTGCCTACCTCTGGTCTATAATGTTATTTTAAGATCTTCATTCTTTTTAGAGTAATGGGAAAAACAGAAAGTTTGAGATGTCTCTCTTCAATGCTATTCTACTCTTTTCGGGGTTATTAGTGCTCTTTCAGTATGTGGTTGTGGAGACCATGTGCAGGAAGCAAACTCCAGATGGGGATGTACCAGAGACTTGTAAAGTAGTAGTCGATGAACTTAAATGAATGTCATATGTAGCTGAGTGTTTTATTCGCTGTATTCACTTTGTTTTGTGCAGTGAAGTTAACTCTGCAATCATCAAATAAAACAACCCAATTTTTCCACTAAAAGCACTAACTTCTCTCACAATGGAGACAGACTCATACTTTTATCTCCTCACACTCTCCAACCCTTTATGCATCTAAAAATTCTACATAATATTCCTGTGTAATCCCACCTGCCTAATAATAGTTGCATATAAACTTTGTCTTGCGATTCATTTGTTTTGCATTTTGCAACAACATTTGTTGCTGTGCCAATCTTGAAATATTTTAAAGCAAAATTTAAATTTAAAAACTCAATAATTTTCTGTTATTTACATGTGACTAACATGTGTCCATGGCCTTGTCGGCAGGGGCCTACAATACGCCGACTGCATCCCCTGCAGAGGGGTAAGACACCCCCCCCCCAAACAGGGGCCACCTGTTTTTGCACCAAAGTTGCAAGACTCTAGTTTAAAAAAATAACCGTTCACCAAAGTCGCAAGACTCTAGTTAAGGAAAAGTAACCTTTCACCAAAGTTGCAAGATTCTAGTTAAGGAAAAGTAACCTTTCACCAAAGTCGCAAGACTCTAGTTAAGGAAAAGTAACCTTTCACCAAAGTTACAAGACTCTAGTTAAGGAAAAGTAACCTTTCACCAAAGTCGCAAGTCTCTATTAAAAAAAAATGACCTTTCACCAAAATCGCAAGACTCTATTTAAAAAGAAAAATATCCTTTCACCAAAGTCGCAAGACTTTCTTTTAAAAAAAAACAACCTTTCACCAATAGTCGCAAGAGACTCTATTTAAAAAGAAAAAATATCCTTTCACCAAAGTTGCAAGACTCTAGTTAAAAAAAACCTTTCACCAAAGTCGCAAGACTCTATTTGTGGAAATTTTAAACTGATTTCAGCATTAAATGACTCATCAAGGGTTGATATGCCACTAAAGCAAACAAAAAAAAGAAAGAAAAAGTATGTGGAAAAAGGTTAAGTAGAACTTGACCTCACTTTATTGTCTTGCATTCTAGCTACACACTCTTAAAGTCGGCTCTCAGCGGTCATTAAGCTCTATATCAATTCATTAAACTACTCACTTCATAAGATTTTGGTTCGCTTCGGAATTTTACCTTTGTAGGAGTCTTGTGCTTGGTCCTTAAGTAAACACAAACATCATTTAAAATTTAAAGTTATCTTTACTTGTACTACTACTAGTCCCTTATCAGCAAGAGTCTAAGGTTTTCTCAGCTAATGAATAATGTGTGCCAGATATGTTGAAGTCTATTTTTATGTTCCCCTTTCCACATAGCAGTAAGGAACATTCCAAAACAAAGTGTACAACATTCAAGAACAAACAGGAAAAGGATTAGAAGAAAGGCTGGTTGCTTGGTAACAAGGAATTATATAATTAATATGCAGAAAAATTATCAACATAAGAACAAAAGGTCATAAATTTTTTGTAGTTTCATTGTTGACGTTTTTACGACAAGAAAAATGTTAAATGATTTTGTAACATACATGCTTAGAATTTAAGAAAAATGTTTTTTGTCATAAAGTGTAGAAATGTTCATGGTGGAAGAGGAAAAGAAAATGATTAATTGATTTGTTTAGTTGCACATCAACCCTTGATGGGTCATTTAATGCCGAAATCAGTTTAAAATTCCTCCAAAATAGAGTCTTCCGACTTTAGTGAAAGGTTATTTTTTAAAAAAATAGTCTTGCGACTTTGGTAAAAGGCATACCTGCCAAGTCTCACGTATTCTGTGTGAGACACACGCATTTTGATACATTCTCATGCTCACATGCATTAAAGGAAAATTCTCACGCAATTTATCAAAAGTGTTAGATTTATTAAATTGGTTTAGATTTCTGATAAAAAATTTGTTTAGCAAACTTCCGAACTCACATAAGATCACATACAAAACATATTTTAAATAGACTTAATTTCAGTGGCTGAAACTTGACAGGTATGTGAAAGGTTATTTGTTTAACTAGAGTCTTGCGACTTTGGTGAAAAGGTTGTTTTTTTAAAAATAGAGTCTTGCGACTTTGGTGAAAAAACAGGTGGCCCCTGTTTGGGGGGTGGTCTTACCTCTCTGCAGGGGATGCAGTCAGCTTATTCTAGGCCCCAGCCGACAGGGCCAAGGAAAAGAAAAAGAAATGAAAACATTAATAATTTTTGCATAAAGTAATGATATCCATGATACCTTCATTTTGTTAAAAACAAATTATTTCTATGTAAAAATATATTTATTTACAAAATAAATGTATCATTATTTCACTGGTCTCATTATATTTTGCACAAACTAGAAATCTTTTCATTTCTTTTCCGCTTTCAATGTTGATATGATTTTCTTTTCAGCTTTTGTAACAAACACAAAAATCGGATCATTATTATCAGTGTGTGTGTGTGAATGAAGATCCCACACAATTATTAATCACTGCTACCTACAAAAGGACCGGTTTAAACACTGTTGCTGGGTCTAGGTTATTCATGTGTTCTGACATTTATATGTATCTATGTATCCGGACTTTGCCCAGCCCTAATCGTTCATGGTAGAAACTTGAAATTTTGCACACACACACTCCCCTCAATGAGTAGGGAAAACAGTTTTTTGTTTTTTTTTTTATATTTCCACCCCTAAATAGCAAATTTGCAATGTAAGTTTATCCTAAATTGATCCCTTAGTTTCGGCAGCATTCACGCTTGTTTTTTAAAAATTCAGACTTTTTTTTAGTGATCACTGCACAACAAAATGTGAGAGAAGGAAGTTATTCATTGTTTTTTCTTTAAATCATGAATTTATGGTTCTAACTGTACTGGTAGCATTTTCATGAAGGTAACTTAATTTTACCACCACCACTGCTTAATTTACGAGGTAAAAAGAAGCATATATGGGTGGTGATGATTCATAATCTCCTTTGGAATGCTAGGTTATTATTAAGTTGCAAATTGGACAGGAAATTGCTTTATTCTTCAAGTTAGAGCATTTTAATGGTATTGTGCTAATGCAAATCTTGCTACGATGTGCCAATTTTGCTGTCCTATGGTTACAAACCCACAGACAGAAATCAGTTCATTATAATAATGTTGGATATTTGGGAAGAGGTCACAGATTTGACCCCCACGTGTTGAAAATAAACAGGATATCGATGGAGACTCCAAACTGCAAGGTTTCAGGAACCGGAAGACAGAACAGGGTTGAAAAGTCATAAACAGGATGTCGACTGGACTTGCAGGCGGTGACTGGAAAATCAGTCGATAAAAGCGACACAGAGTCCCTCGATAAAGCCAGAGAGACACCAGACGCCCTCAGATAGACAAACCACCCAGGCCTGGGAAAACACAAGACCAATGTCCCTGTTAAGAACAGTCTGTCGGCTCTCATTATCTCTCTCTCCCACTTGTCATTCTCCGCCATGACACAATGTAGCTTAAGAAATAAAAATATATCCTCATATTTTTATAAACAATTTTTGAGTCTTCCATTTTCTCCAAGTTCAGGATCTTCCTCCCACGGACCAAGAGGGCCAAACAACAATATCAATTTGATATATCTTCTATTACTGTACAAATAGACTCATCAGTTGGGAAAATGTGATCTTTTGGGACAAATACATTACAGAATGTATAATCGGTGAAAACTTGATGTCTATTCTCATACACATGGCACATTAACCAAAGTG
>VCCN01000987.1:982305-994094 GCA_006491835.1 Architeuthis dux
TATGTGTGGCCTCTCAATCCCTTGTACCCCCTTCTAGTAAAAGATAAATTAGGTTTTACTACTTCTAAACCATGCATAATCTGAAACATTTCTATTAAGTCTCCCCGATCTCTCCTATTTTCTAACAAAGTTAACCCTAACACTTTTAGCCTAACCTCATAACACACATTTTTTAATTCCAGTACTAACTAAGTTGCTCGGCTCTGGACTTTTTCTAAAAGATTTTTTATCTTTCTCCTAATAACTGGTGCTCACTCTCATTTTTCTTAATTTTCTTTTTGTTTATCTATCTATCTATCTATCTATTTTCATTTATGCACCCCCTTCGCTATGGTACATGTGTTCCAGGAGTCTTGAAAGAGTTAATGTTGCAAATATCTTGCTCCATTCTAGGTTTTTCACTTTTAAGCAATAAATCTTATTTTTGCTAACTTGAATGAATTCTATCATGTCCCTTTATTCAGCAACAGAAGTTGTAATATTTTTTGATACTTGACTTTCCTTTTGGTTTTTTGTTAAGACATTTTGTATTGTAGTGGTTCTCTAACTTTTTTGAATAACTTACCCCACGCCACATTTGAAATATTATTTTAGCCAAGAAAGTGGTACAATGCAGCTCTGAGCCATGTCTGATTTATTAAACAACAACCTTGTAACTGAGAAATACTTGAATGTTGCATTTAACAATTGCATTGAAAATAGAATTAAAATAAAAAACTTAAAGTTTGCAACATTCAACTTTAACTTTAACAGATATTTTAACAATGGATATATTTCGGCTTGTCATGCCATTTTTCAACATACAGTTGACCAATTGTACACAAGTTCTCTAGAACAATATAGAAATAATAGGCAAAGTAGGATGACTTAACTGTCAAAAATGGAACACATCATAAGGACTGATTTGACCGATCACCACTAAAGAAACTAACATTTCTTTTACTTTTGTACTAAGCTGGCACAGCAATGACTGAGTTTTAGTAAAAAACGATTATTTTATTTTATTTTTTTTATTAAATCAAGTATTGTAAACCATTTTTATTAATTTTTGACTGCTATTTACATTCATCCTAATTTTTAGTTTGTTTAATCACAATTTCAGTAAGGCCGGCACGGGCAGTGTTGTTGTTTTATTCATTTAATGTAAACCATTTTACACCTTGTGATTTAAAAAGAAAATACTAAAAATTAAGATGAGGGTAAATAGCAGTAAAAAAATTAATAAAAATGGTTTACAATACTTGATTTAATAAAAAATACAATAAAATAATTGTTTTTTACTAAAACTCAAACAGTCATTGCGGTGCCAGCTTAGTACGAAAGTAAAAAAAATGTTAGCTTCTTTAGCAGTGTTCGGTCAAATCAGTCCTCATGATGCAATCCATTTTTGACATTTAAGTTATCCTACTTTGCCAAATAATGAATATAAAATGTGGTTTATCGAAATTACATTTCCGTTCTCTTTATTGAACTTATTATAGTCTAATTATTTAGGACTTCTGTATGATTGATATTTTTCAAATTAACATTTTTAAAAATCTCACATACCCCCTAGGGGTACTGGTACCCCATTTTTAGAAACACTGTATTGCATTTCTTTTCTGCCCATCACAGGTTGACACCCACAACGTAGTACCGTGCTGGATTGCCTCCCCTAAACAGGAATATGGTGCTCGTACCATCAGAAATAAAATTCACAGTCAATTGTGTCATTTTCTTACAGAGTTTCCTCCAGTCATCGTTCATCCGCACAAAGCGAAGGAGAACGCAGAGGTGAGTGAGTGCATTACATTCATTGAATCAAGATTTTGTTTTTCATGTAAGGCGTTTGGGTGTTTTCATTCAACTAAGCCAGTGGTTCCAGGGAGGGAATTTGGGTAGTCCAAGGGGGGAATAAGGCTATTAGGTAAAAATAAAAGTCCAGTCTAGAGATAGATCTGTGTACAATTCTAATAATTAAACTAATTCTTAGTATGAAGCTGTCTAATACATAAAATAAAGTTATTATTTGAAATTATTCTTTGTTACAACTTAATAAATGGAAGGGGGGGAATACTAGTAATCTTATTGACAAAAGTGGGGAATGACTTGAAAAGGTTGGGAACTACTGAACTAGGCCATAATCAGTTGCTTCACTGATGATTATCAAAAGTGTGCAACAGGCTTGGCTGATGGCTGCTACTTATACAATAAGTGCGACAGATACGCAATTAAAAATTTGTATAACTTTTGTTCTAGATGTGATTCAATTGATTTGTAAAGAACATTTAGAAGCCTGATGCGTCTATGTTATTGTCGTCAATCAAATATTGATTATAATTGTTTATTAATTTTGTAAAAGTATACATAATGATGGTGGACATGTTGAAACTTAAAATTCTCAAGAATATATCTATTTAAAAATATAATAAATTATTTCACTTATCCTTTTCACAAATTGATTCTATCATATATAGAACAAATGTTATGAAAATTTAAACTTGTACAAGGACTTTACATATGATGAGAAGCCATTTCTCTTTTCCCCCTTTAACTCTTAACATCCTGTTGAAAATTTTCTAAGTCCAAGGCCCAGTCCTGTAATGATTGAGCAGAAAATGGTTAAAAATGGTTTGTTTATTCAAATGTTTATAGTGTCTTTACTTGTGTGCAAATTGTTGTGAAAATTGGCAGTATTGCAGGAAAGACTCGTGCGGTCTCATGTGTTTTTTGATTTTCGGCCATGTTTGTTTATGTGCGGCCTCATGCTCTTTAGGACTTCAAGAGTTAATTGTAAATTTTGGGGGTCTTTTAGCCTATATTCACTTATTATTTTTTAAAATTATAAGTATCTATGAAAAATATTCTTGACAAGTTTAATTCTTAAATCAATTTATTTGGAAAAAAATGATTTCTTTCTCTTTTAGGTTATAGTATGATTTAAAATGTGAAAACCTTTTCATGTTAGTCTACAGGCATCATGTTTGAATCTGCTTTTGAGTCTACAGGCATCATGTTTGAATATGCTTTTGAGTCTACAGGCATCATGTTTGAATCTGCTTTTGATTGTGAATTTATTAGTTCCAAAGTTTGTCAATAACAATATCTTATGATCAGCTAAATCAGGAATTTAAATACAGAAATAATTTTGTAATGTTTTATTTTTAACTAGCAGAGTACCCATCAAAAATAACTGGATTATTTATGTGTGGGTAAATTATACAAATCATGTATATTTTTGTATAAATATATTTATTGCAAACAAAACAATGCATACCTCAAGCAAAATTTATTTTTTGGTTGATTTATTACAACTCTTCATATTTTCTTTTGTTTATGTTTTTTAAAATAATTTTACAACAATAATGCAAGAATGGAGAAAAAACGAACTTCTTAGAAAAACATCATTTTTATTCATGAAAAATCGAAGATTCCTATATTTGTTTTCTGTCCATCACCAGCAGCAGCACTAGTAGTAGTAGTATACATGCATACATAGCTACTTTACATTACTGCATACAAACACACAAACACAAGCTTTACTTTACCCCCTTCCTCTCTTTCTGTTTGCTTTAGTGTGACAGAACCAACAAACAAAAAAAGTGACTATGGCTTTTATATAATAAGATTTCAATTTTTTTCTTTCAACTAAACAGCCTGTTGATTGGGTGGCGCAGAAAAAGGAACTAAAAATGGACACGTCTGTCAAACCTGTCGATTGGGCTGTTCCAGGTGAAAGAGCGGGGTTAAAAACTTTAGAAAGTTTTTGCAATGAACGCTTGAAGTATTTTTCTGATGAGCGGAATGATCCTACAAAATCAAGTCTCAGTAATCTGTCTCCATGGTTACACTCTGGTAAGTAAATTTGTTAACAAATTAATCCCACTAATTCAGACATGGTTCTTCTATCCAGGAGCACAAAAACTATCTTGCCCTGGGAGAGAAGGATGGACATCTCTCACCAACTGAAGAAGGCCAAGTATCAAGATTTAGCCGATGTTAAAGGATGGTTCACATGTTGTATAGCTTTCTTGGTCCGCGGGAAGAAAATCCTGAACTTGGAGAAAAAGGAAGACTCAAAACTTTTTATTTCATAAGATACATTGTGTCGTGACGGAGAATGAAGATTTGGGAGAGAGATAATGAGAGCTGACAGACTGTTCCCAACAGGGGAACTGGCCTTGTGGCTTCCCCCAGCCTAGGCGGTCTGTCTCTCCGCTTCCTGAGGGTGTGTCTCTTGCTTTTATGGGGTTCGAATGCCCACGCTGATTCTCCAGCCCATCACCGATAGGCCAGAGTTCAGTTGATATCCTGTTTATGACTTTTGAACACCTGTTTCTGGTTCTGGACACCTTGCAGTTTGTGGTTTTCGTCTATATCCTGTTTATAAGTTTCAACACCTGTGGGGGTCAAACCTGTGACCTCTGTCCATGGCTGCCTAAATATCCAACACACAGAATTATACCCCATTGAAGTTGGCTGCCGTGGTTTCCCAGCAACATCAGTGTGATATTTCTTGCAAAAGATAGGGTTAGAACCCAAACAGTTTAAGAAAGCCACTAGGGAGAGATAGCCATAGCAGCTGAAACCAGCTCAAGATGGTTGTGTTTGACGAGAGCCCACTGTTGGAACCCTTCTGCAGATGAAGGCTAATTTAGTCTTTGCTGCCTGTGGCGATGAAGTGGAAATGGACCCGCCCGAGGTTAATGACCTGCTTGAAGTACAGCAGGCAAAAGTCGAATGAAATGGCTCGCGGACATATATAGACAAAGTGGAGCGTTGAGTGCCAGCAACCCGGATGTGGCAAGTTGCTGGCTATAACAGGCCCTGGCTATGAGGGCTTGGCAGTTCGCTTTTAACTTGCTACTTGAAGCCACGCTTGAATCGTGTTTGGGACTTATACTGTGAATGACGCCGTAGCTGCTCAGAGTTCGTGATAACTTACCAGTGATAAGCGGGGAACTGTCCTTTGAAGGAATCATTCCGGTGCTGCAACAGTGACGTGTTGTTGGACTCCTTGCATCAAAATTGTGTCAGTGTTTTTCCCCTCCCTCTTTCTATTACACTGCCCCACTCAGGCAAAGTGTACAGGCTAAGGGTCGAAATGTTAGTGACCCTGAGAGACACCTGCTGAAGATGTGGAATGGTTCACAGCAATACACCATTGTTACCTCCCCTTTTTTTTAAACACCATCAAGAAGAGTAATGTGTTGCACTGTGTATTAAGTAGTTACTACATTTGTTTTTTTAAAATTCATGTAGTAAAGCTTCTTTGATGTTTATCTTACCTGTAGTCAGAAGTTTCAACTGATCTACATAAATATTCTACCTTTAATAAGTTAACTTCCTAAATACAACAGACATTCGAGGAAGGCCGGAGAGACTAGTGATCAAAATGTTTTGATAAAAAAGCAAAGATGAGAAATTATAATTGTCAAAATGATTCAGACAAGAAATTGTCTCCCTTGTCAAGTTTTTAAGTTACCTCCCTTGAATCACTAATCCGTAACTACTTGAATATTTTTTTTTATATACTTGAATATACTTGAAATAGCCTTTTTTGACAGCAGTTAATTGCGTCCTTAATCCAGCTTCAGTGTATTTGGGCTGGGTTTAAACTAATAAGAAAAATGGTAGTAAAATTTGGTATATCCGATATCTGAACAAAGATTATTTTTTAAAATATTGATATTCTCGGATGTGACTGTCTTTTCACTTAGGCTGTTCCATGCGTTTGCCACTCATGCTGAGAGTAAACTTTTTCTAACACCAGTGGAGGTCTGAATTTGTAGTTTATGGCTGTGTCCTCTGGTTTTACTGCATATAGATGAAATCAGCATTTTCTTATCAGGGCATTTTGAGCAATGAACATCAGTATCCACTCTATGTATGTTGTTCAGGATTCTATTAAGTTGTTTTAATCTTTCAGTGTAGGATATATTTTCCAATCTCGGAATGATTTTGGTGGCTCTCCTCTGAACTCTTTCTATAGCATCTGAGTTGTACTTCAGGTTAGGAGACCATATGTAGGAAGCAAACCCCAGATGGGGACATACCAGAGACTTGTACAGCAGTAGGAAGTTCTCTTCATCGATGAATTTAAATGAGTGTCTTATGTAGACAAAAGTCGACAGTTCTATGAATGCCAAAGTTTTTTGTTCAGACCAAATTGGAATAGGTTAATAGCATTCATAACGAAGGATAAAGAGAGTGTGCAAAGAAAGTGGAATATTTTTTTCTTACGTCACACTACGTCATATAATTCTTTTTTTAAAATCAATTCTTGAAATAAAAATAATGTGACGTAAGAAAAAGCATTTGTAATTTAAGAACCTAAAACATTTTTTTTAACATCTCATATTGTAAACGTAGAGTTATGACCTATAACGTATGGGCAACACAAATAGATACACACTTCTTGGATACAAACGAAAACGTAGCAAGGCTCGAGAAAACCAGTGTCCATTTTCAAAGAGTCTTTTTTTAAATCTCTTAACAGATTTACATTATTCTTTTTTTTAATCAATTGGAAACAAATAGTTTTATTACAGAAACAAATGCTGCCAAATGCTATCAAAAATTGTGTAAACAACGTTGCAGGTTTTGAACAGAGTCTGTTCTTTTTCTTGTTTTTAAATTAATATCTTACTCTTAATATTTAAACGATTGCTAGATAAAGTGGCAAATTATAATCTAATATGTATAAAATTCATTTGAAGTTTTTCATCAGATTCAGGACTATGTCGTTCTTACTCCATCATGTAAATCTTCTAAGCAATTTTTCTGAGAGATAAATTGAAGAAAATTGCTTACAATTGGAGGTCTGTGAGTCAGATCTTTTATCTTTCAATGGACAAGGGCTTTTATCTTGCAATAGATAACCTGAAGTACAACTCAGATGCCATAGAAAGAATTCAGAGGAGAACCACCAAGATGATTCTGAGATTGGGAAATATATCCTACACTGAAAGATTAAAACAACTTAATCTAGAAACCCTTGAATACAGAAGAAAAGCGTGCTGACCTACTAGAGGTCTATAGAATCCGGAACAACATACATAGAGTGGATACTGACATTCATTGCTCAAAATGCCCAGATAAGAAAATGCTGACTTCATCTATCTGCAGTAAAACCAGAGGACACAGTCATAAACTACAAATTCAGACCTCCACTGGTGTTATAAAAAATTTCCTCTCGGCAAGAGTGGCAAACACATAGAACAGCATAAGTGAAAAGACGGTCACATCCGAGAATATCAATATTTTAAAAAATAATCTTTATTTTGATATCAGACATACCAAATTTAACTACCAATTTTCTTATTAGTTTAAACCCAGCCCAAATACACTGAAGCTGGCTTAATGACACAATTAACTGCTGTCCAAAAAAGCCTATTTCAAGTATATTCAAGTAGATAACTATTACACTTGCAACTTTCTGCAGTTCATGGGTTAATGTACTCCAAAGTTCAATACTTTTATCTTTCTAATCTGAATCCAATGTTGTTATTTTCAAAAGGCCAAGTTTCTGCCCAAAGATGTATCTTGATGGTAAAGAAGTTGGGGAAATCACACAAAGCGAGTGTTGATGCATTTGTTGAAGAGGCAGTTATCAGAAGTGAATTGGCTGATAATTTTTGTTACTATCAGGAAAATTATGATAATCTGAAAGGTAGGTCTTTGGAATTTCTTTTTCATTTGTTGAAATTTCTTTTATTAGTTCTTATTAATCAGCACTACCCACAATACTGGTTTATTGTTGGGTTTAGGTTATTCATGTGTTCACACATTTATATGTATCTATGTATCTGGACTTCGTCCAGCCCTAACCGTTTTTGCACGCACACTCCCCTTAATGAGTAGGGAAATTTTTCTTTTTTGTTTTGTTGAAAATTCCCCCCCTAAATAGGTTTTTAGAGGTGGTTTCAATTTTATCAATCTATCCATCCGGACTTCACCCAGGCCTAACCGTTCATAGTAGAAACTTGAAATTTTGCACACACACTCCCCTCAATGAATAGGGAAGATGTTTTTTTTTGTTTTTTGAAAATTCCTCACCAAAATAAGGTTTTAGTGGGGGGTTCAAATTTTCAATGTAAACTTATGGTAAATTGGTCACTAGATTGTGCCCGCTTGTTTTTTTGAAAATTTAGACATTTTTTAGTGATCACAGCCCAACTCTTTAATTGATCACCCCTAACACAGCATATATGGGTGGCAGTGATTCATAATTTCCCTTGGAATGCCAGTTGATTTTATGACTACTATAATTTTTCTGTTGTTCTTTTTTAAATTTCTAACTAGCTGAAGTACCCGTTTACGTCAGGTAAAATATTTAAGGAGTAAAAAGAAAAAGGCGTGGGTCAGAAGTGAAGGTGGGAAAAAGTCTCCTGTTCACTATTGACCCCTTAAAGTGGAGGAAAAGTCTCCCGTCACTTTTGACTCTTTACATGGGGAGGGGGGGGGATTTCTGTTCACTTTCGACCCCTTAAAGAATTATATATAAACATAAAATAAGAAGATATGTATATGGGTCATTTCATATCAAATTACATAATATTTCTTAAGTACCGAAGGGCACCATTTTAGATTTCGATGAAATTTCAGTAGGTGGTACCTTTTCTAATTCAACCCTGAAAATGTTAGCTTGATTGAACAAATGGTTCAGAAGTTATGACAAATTGAAAAAAGATTTCTAACAAAGTTAACCCTAACACTTTTAGTCAATCAATCTTTATTTTATGACAGTACACTAAGAAATATATGCAACTTACCTTGCATCCCAACTGTGAAAATGAAATGAATTAGACGAAAACATTTCAGTAGTCAATGAGGGAATATAACTGATATATGTATTCATGATCCCTTTTTCATTTCATCTGTCACTAAAACGATTTTTTGAGAAAAAAATCCAATAGAAACAAAGATATATTTAAAGCCTCGCATATTAAAACCTTCTCATAATAGTAAGGACTTAACCAAATATCAGTTTCATATATGCTGTCATTTCTCACAGCATGGGTTGCCTAGTTTTTTTATTAAATTGAGATTCACAAAGAATTCTGGTGATAACCATAATTCTACTCTAAAATCTCTGGACAAACTGGATCGGATTGTTTACCACAGTCTCACACATTTGTTTTGCTTTTTTTTTTTTGCTTTTTTTTTTACTTTTTAAAAATATAACTTTTTTTGTTATTTTGACTTTGTGAATGTTTTGTTTTTAGGAGCTTATGATTGGGCCAAGAAAAGTTTGAAGGAACACGAAAAAGACAAAAGAGAATACACTTACACTCAAGAACAGTTTGAAAAGGCTAAGACCCACGACCAGTTGTGGAATGCTGCTCAGGTGCTTTACCTTCTTCTCACCTCTTCTTTTTTTCTTTTTCTATAGTCTATGTTAACCTATTAACTACGGCAGATAAAAGCCCTTGTCCATTGCAAGGTAATCCGTGGCAAGATAAAAGCCCTTGTTCATTGCAAGATAACCCATTTTAAGGTATCCGTTGCAAGATAAAAGACATTGTCAATTGGAAGATAATCCATAGCAAGATAAAAGCCCTTGTTCATTGCAAGATAATAGCCCTTGTCCATTGCAAAATAAAAGCCTTGACTCAGTTAATGGTTTAAAAATTCCAATTGCACTGATGCCTTTTTTGTTGTCTCAGTCTGTCCTTTAGCTTTTCATCATTTTCATCAAACAAACAAAAAAAATTTATTCTGAATTCTTCATCTATCTATCTATCTATCTATCTATCTATCTATCTATCTATCTATCTATCTATATTATAATTTGTGACATGTCATTCTGTCTGTCACATAACAAACAGAAAGAGAAGAATAGGTTAATGCAAACACACAAACACAAAATTTCTGCTATGTATGTTCGCTGGCTGCTGGTATTATAACTACTACTAATACTACTGCTACTATTTATGATGCATCAATTTCATTTTTTTCACCCAATTTAAAATTAAAGATAACAGACTCGAAGGGTTAGGGTAAGGAGGAGGGTAATAGAGAAAGAGTTTTATCAGATACTACAGTGCTTTAGATTTCCGCCCCTGGGTATACCGTTAGCAAAGCAACAGGTATTTTAATAGTTTAGCTCTGAAACCTGCCGAGTTGATGCTGAAACAAGTCCGCATAGGTGACGGAAAGGGAGGAAGGAAGTTACTTTCATAATTACTCTTGTCATTGACAGCATTTTAAATTTCTTACTAAACCCATGCTCAAAGACCTGCGGTTAACTTGATTGTCTCAGAAAAGCCATTGTGTTCCATTTTATATTTGATGCTCCAAAAGTATAGCCTTGTGTTTAGTGTGTGTCATACTGTGTGTCACACAGACAGACAGGAGATTTAATACTCCAGTTTTCGGGTCATTGTCAACAATGTAGATAGATTCTGGAACTGTAGTATTTTAATGGTTGAATTTCAAATCTTGGGTTTGGATAAAAATAGATCTGTAGTCTAAATTTAATAGCTTGGGTTTTAAGGGAATCTTTTCTTCCCCCTCCCCTGACAGAGAAACCTTGTATTTATGATGGGTAGTTTTTGTATTTGTAAAATTTGCACTGTCCAAGTTGTTAATGTGAGTGGAGTTACTGCCCTTGGACTGACGTGCTGGAAGTTTGCTGGCGGACATGACTATTTAGTCAGGACAAGAGAGAAGTGAAGGTTGAAGGTGAAGAGTGTGGTGTGACAGAAGTGAGTCTCGTGGAGACTTTTACACAATATGCAATATAAGTTTATGCTGCACCATCTGGCTCTGTCCTAAGCATGAGTCTCCAGCTCATTTACAGGGATACCATAGTTCTTTAGACTGTGTAATGAAATACACTCTGGTTGTGTGTGTTCGTACGTTTTGGGGAGATAATATTTGTATGTGACCAAAACACCATATCATGTTTCCAGGGCTAGAAAATAGGTCAAAGAAAATGCGTTTGACCAACCAGAGTGGTTTACGGGTGGCGGTGTTTTCAAATTGGCTGGCAGTTTAGAGTCAGTTAGGGTCCCACAACTGTCCTTGATGCAGTCCTTATAGCATTTCTTGGGATGCCCTGTGGACCTGCGTCAGGGCTCAGTAGAGGTGGGGCATACATGCACTGTCGATGCAGATCATGTGACCTGTCCAATGGAGCTGGGCCTTCAAAATCATGACCTCCATGTAAAGGTCTCCACAAGACTCACTTCTGTCACACCACACTGTTCAGCTTCAACCTCCACTTCTCTCTCGACTAAATAGTCCGCTAGTACACTTCCGGCACGCCAGTGTAAGGGCAGTAACTCCACTCACATTAACACAAGTAGTATTGCCGTGAATTTTCACTTTTAGCCTTTTTTACTGAAATTATTGCAGAGTTTTTGTTAGACAATGAGAATCTTTTATTCTAGAGAAAGAAGTAATCAGGTAATTCCTCCATAATATTGCAAGATTTGGAAAAAAGCAACTTTTTAAAATCTTTTAATGTTTTTTTTTTTTTTTTAAAGATCCAATTATTAATTGAAGGCAAAATGCATGGTTTTTTGCGGATGTATTGGGCCAAGAAGATTCTCGAATGGACACCATCTCCTGCTGAAGGTCTTGAGATCGCCATTTATTTAAATGATCGTTATTCACTGGATGGAATGGATTCTAATGGTTACGTTGGTAAGTTTTTTTAAGAAGTGTTTTTTATCTTCTTATTGTGTGGCTAAAAATGTCATTCGGTTTATTGAGTAAAATCTTTTATTTTCTACCTTAACGTTATTGAACTACAATATATTTATTGGTTCTTCGGACGATTGAACTCCTTCTTGTTATTTGTG
>VCCN01000987.1:1057127-1069706 GCA_006491835.1 Architeuthis dux
AGGTTAGATAATTGTTTTAATTTATTGGTTTTGTGGTAAATTTCATGAATAATTTTTTTACTTTACTCTTTTGCCAATTCTAGAGCTAAAAAATGGAAGTGAAAAATGCCGGATCGCATATTACTTCTGGTTTTTGATGTTTGAAATTTGTTTTCTCTTTCACGTGTTTATTTGTAAAAATATTTTTTTCCATTTAGATCCCCCACCCCTGTTCAATATTCTTTCCATTTGGACCCCCACCCCTGCTCAAAATTCTGGATCCGCCCCTATGTAACCCGGGGTATCTTTTCCTGATTCTCTAAAAAGAATATGGAATGGGACAATAGAACACAAGACAGGTCTGGTAAGTCATTCAATAGAAATCGCCACATAACCAACGTCTTTTGGCAGCATGCCTTGTTGCGGGTGATCAATTAAAACATTGGGAAAAGGGGTGATCAATTAATAAGTTACTTCTTTAGCCTTTTGTTGGGCACTGATCACTAAAAAGTCCGAATATTAAAAAAACAACAACAGTGACCGTTGCGGCATACAAACTAAGAGACACATTTAGCATAAACTTAAGTTGTAAATTGACCCCCCCCACACACACGCACACACTAAAAACTTATTTGGGAAGGATGAATTTTCAAAAAACAAAAGCACCGTTTTTCTAGACATAAAAAGGAGTAAATGTTTAAATTTTCAGCCCTCTAGCTCCATTGGTGCGGTCTGTACGCGCGATAGATAGTCAGCCAACCAGAATACTTAAAAACTGAAGAAACCTAATGTGCCTATGTTGATAGTTTTGGTTGACAGTTTTGGTGAACGGCTTCTAATATTCCGACTCCTAAAGTTGATATGGTGTTCTATTCCTTTTAAAATTCATTACTATTAACTAAGAAATATTTGTCAAGTTATCGACAGATAAATTAAGTAAACATTCAAAAGACATATTGTCGAATTCGAGTGAAAGCCTTTTGACGAAAATCATTTCTTTCTGTTGTCACTTATGAACGCCGGTCTTATTAAAGGCTTAACGCGCCGCTCATATTGTCAGTTTGAAAGGCAGTTTTAATAAAAGAACAAACGCTGGCTTATCGTATCGAATGACTGTTGAAGAAAGCATTTTGGCGTCTTTGTTATCAAGCGAAAATATCAATTTCCCTAAGAAAGATATTAACTCTTTAATTTCCAGAACCACTTAATTCCGATTGGCTAACGGTTTGCTCCACAGATTCAGCAAATTGGGTGGCCATTTGTGGCCATTTGTAAGATGAGTTTAAGATAAACAGTTGAGTTTATTTAGTCGTTATATATCGGCCTTTTATTTCCCGAGGTTGGATGTCATCAACTTTACCTGATCAGTCTTTTCTTTCCCCCAAATTTCGTTCTAGTTTTTCTTCTTTCTCTATTTCATTCGTCACATCTTTATCTCTTAACTTCACCCTCTGACTTTCATTCATTTCTTTCATTATTATATTTCAATCTTTCTTTCTTTCTTTTCGTCTCTTTTTCTTTATCTCCACGCCCACCAATATTGCAGGCCTTTTTTAATTTGTTCCGGAAAAGGTATTGTCAAATGACAATGCTAATTCTCCTTCGTTCGTCACATCTTCATCACTTTCCTTCACCCTTTGCCCATCATCCATTTCAATATTTTATTTCAATCTTCTCCTCTTTCTCTTGTTTCTCATCTTTTTCTCCCTCCACGCCCACCAATATTGCAAACCCGATCGAGTAACCAATCCAATTATTCTTATAATTCAAACGATATCTAATCTTTACTCCGATTACAATTTGAATTGTATGATTATTCGCCAACCAAACTCTTATCCGTTATGAGTCATTAATTATTCTCCAAATGACAGTAACTGGTGTATTTTGATCCCTTGACCATTGTGCCCACTGGTCTGACTGCTCATCCTGCAGCCAAACACCTTCGCAAACGTGTGGTCCTAACGTCTATTAACCTTTCTCTTTTGTAACAGACAAATTATTTAACCCAATGTCAGGCATACCATCGTTATCAACAAGTTTGTTTTCTTAATAGATAAGTCATTTATCAAGAAGCCTCACCAGAAAAAGACAAGTTTCTTATTTGCAGGCGAAGATCCAGCGGGGACGATCCAGGGAGTCCGGTCCTCTTCCGGCTCAGGAAAAGCACAATCAAGATTTCTTTTAAAGAATATCTCGAAATTTTATAAATAAAAAATCCAAATAATCCCAAGTAATCACGACTTTGAAAACAAAAAAATATTATATCCATTGTCTATTCAGACAGATAGAGTAAAAAAAAATTGGACTCTCTGGTGAAAATCCTGAATCCGTTCCAGTATTTGAGCAGTGTGCTGACTCCGGTGGCAACAGGGCCGGCTTTAAGCCAATTGGTCTGTCACCCGCCGCGGGCCCAAGGGGGCCCTGCGCTAGGATAATGCTGCTCGCTTACATTTTGAATATATTTTTTCTAAACAAAAAATAAAATTAATATTTTTAATAAATCATTTCACAATCACTAAAACAAATGGTTTTGTAACTATTCACTTTTCATAGGTAATCTACACATTCTGTTTGTTTACTTGTAGGTTTACATGTAGGCAATTTTATCTTAAAATGTTCTTAAAGATCCATTTGGTCCAACAACTCACATACACTTTTTCTACAGACCTTAGCTGTGAACCTTGGGCTCCGCAAAAAAAGTTTATAATTGTGTCCCGTAGCCTCTAAGGCCGGTCCCTGGGTGACAACGTTTTGCTTTTCCAGTTTAGAAAAGACGATCATTAAAATCGAAGACAAAAACTACCTTTGCACTTCTCAGTTTGATATACCGACTAGATTTTGACTTTGTATGGCTACCATCAAATAATTAACCATGGGATAAAAAATGTTTTTGTATTAATCTGTAGTGTGCCTGGTAAAGGCATGGATTGCGTATTTGTCTCTGCTTTCGAATTCCCATAAAAGTAAAACTTTGAACACAGACTTCTGGGTGGCCAGGAATCCTTAGAAAGATTAAAATCATTTCGTGAGATTTTAGTGTACTAGTAAAATCCACAATAACCATGTGGCTAATCTCTGTCTGTCTGTCTGTCTGTCTGTCTGTCTGTCTTTCTTTTCATCTAAATGTTATTGTTATGTAAATACAGGTACCGGTCCATTAATCCGGCAAGCTTGGGACCGGATGTAAACCGGATTTCTAGATTTTCCGGTTTTCTGGACGAAGCCTTAATATATACTTAAAATTAAAAAATAAGTAATGAAAAGTAAAGAACAATATTGTATTTAACAGATACAAATTAATGAACTTCCAAAGATCCTAATTAATCCCCATACAATTCTAAAAATATAGAATATATAAAATATTCGATGAACAGTAAACGAAGGAAAGTAAAGAACTAGCATAGTTTATAACATCTACAAATGAATCCAATTCAAAAATAGAGTCTGTTTAGTCAATTCTAATCCACTAGTCTTCATGTGAAGACAATTCAACATCCGGGCGGTCAACTACTACGAAGCCCACCAAGGTTCAAAACTATCCAGTTTCAATTATTCTTATATAATTTAATTTTTATACTTTATTATAATTTAAACGATGAATCTTTTGAATTATATGATAATTCGTTAAACAAACTTTTATCTGTTATAAGTGATCAATTATTCTCCCAGTGACAGCAACTCGTGTGTATTTTGATCCCCTGACTGTGTCCACTGGTCTGACTGCTCATCTTGCAACCAATCACCTTCTCCAACGTGTGGTCCTAACGATTATTAACCTTTTCTCTTTTGTAACAGACAAATTATTTAACCCAATGTCAGGCACACACTGAGTCTTCTCAACCTTCATCACCATCAACATGTTTGTTTTCTTAACAGATAAGTCATTTATCAAAACGCTTCTCCCAGAAAAGACAAGTTTTTCAATTTGGGCAGTGGACATTTTTCAGGTTCCCAATGTGATGACCCTGGGCATGACAACGTTATGCTTTGCTAGTTTAAGTAAGAGAAGGCCTCCTTCTGACCCGGTCGACAATGGAACGACACTGAAGGGACCTCCCCAGGGCGCAAGCCTAAATGAAGCGTATAGAGATCCTGGGATGTCCAGTCGTCAGAATCCCCCATTCGGCCTCACTAAAGTAGTCCAAAGGAAAGCAGAGCGCGATACGTTTGGCATCAGCTTGGCTGCAAGAGCTGCCGGAAGGAAGTCAAAGTTGGCATCCAACCTTCTTACGGGGGCCCCGCACCCTGGTTTGGAATAAGAGTTGTCCTTCTCCTACACTGGTTTCCAACTATTGCTAGATAGCCGAGTCTGCCCTGTTATTTTATCCATAGAGATGGATTCATGCCTTTCCCAAGGGAATTATTGGGAAGTGAACGTAAACAGCTCGGCTCGTCGATTCCATTGTCCGCGCTGTTAACTGCTATGCCACTCGCACCTCCAGTTCAGGAAAGAAGATAATTAAAAACCAACCCAAACAACTACTTTGGGACTAGATTTTAACTTTGTCTGGTTACCAATGGTTAATTATTTGATATAATTAACCATTGGATAACCGATACTTTTTCGTATTAATCTGTAATGTTTATCATTGCATGTGGTTTATTTGGCTATTTTGTTTATTTTTCGCAACGTTTCGGCCATGCACTCTCCGGCCTTGCTCGAGTGTCTGTTGCGTTCTGGAATGTCGAATCTGGGCTGGCCAGGAATCCTTAGAAAGATTTAAATCATTTTGTTAGATTTTAGTGTACTAGTAAAATCTGCAATATCCATGTAGCTAATCTCTCCCCCCCTCTCTCTCTCTCTCTCTCTCTCGACCAAGGCTTAATATATACCTGAGATATAAAATAAACATTGAAAAGCAAATAATTAAATTGTATTCAACAGATATAAATTAATCAACTTCTATACCAGAGTCTGTTTGATATTTATTAATCCACTTCAAATATATAAAAACAGGTCTGGTTAGTCTGGTTAATAGAAACCGTCGCGTGGCCTACGTCTTTTGGCAGCATGCCGTTTTGGGGGTGATCAATCAAAAATTGGCAAAAGGGGTGATCAATGAATAAGTTACTTCTCTTTCCTTTTGTTGGACCACTAAATAGTCCGAATTTTAAAAAAACAAAAACATCCATGAATGCAGCCGGACACAAACGTTTTTTCTATACA
The DNA here is from genome assembly GCA_006491835.1 of Architeuthis dux. Taxonomy (NCBI): domain Eukaryota; kingdom Metazoa; phylum Mollusca; class Cephalopoda; order Oegopsida; family Architeuthidae; genus Architeuthis; species Architeuthis dux. The sequence goes on from VCCN01000987.1 coordinate 1,062,274, forward strand.
TAATGAGGAGTGAATCTTTAAATCGTCAGTCCTATAGTTACATTGGTGCGGCCTGTACGCATGATACATGCATACATAGGCATTCAGCCAGATCAACTTGAAAACTGAACAAACCTATGTTGACAGTTTTGGTTGTGGGTTTCTAATATAAAAAGTAAACGAAGAAAAGTACAGAACGAACACAGTTATTAACATCTACACATTAATCCACTTCAAAAACAAGATCTTTTTAATCAATTCTAATCCACTAATCTTCATCTGAAGACAATTGAACATCCGAGCGATCAACTACTACGAAGCCCACCAAAATTCAAAACTAACCAGTTTCAATTATTTTTATAATTAAACGTGGAATCTTTTCTCCGATTACAGTTTAAATTGTATGATAATTCGCCAACCAAACTCTTATCCGTTATAAGTCATTAATTTTCCCTAAATGACAGAATCTCATGTATTTTGATTCCCATAACCTTGTGCTCACTGGTCTGACTGCTCATCTTGCAACCAATCACTTTCTCCAACGTGTGGTCCTAACGATTATTAACCCTTTCTCTTTTGTAAAAGACACAATTATTTAACCCCACTGTGTCAGGCACACACTGAGTCTTCTCAACTTTCATCGCCATCAACAAGTTTGTTTTCTTAACTGATAAGTCATTTATCAAGACGCTCCCCCAGAAAAAGACAGGTTTTTCGATTTGTGTAGAGGAAATTTTACAGGTACCCAATGTGATGACCATACGGTGACAATTTTATGCTTTGCGAGTATAGGAAAGGTGATTATTGAAAATGAAGGCAGGAACTACTTTTGGGTTTTCTCAGTTTGATAAACCAACAATATTTTGACTTTGTATGGTTACCATTAAATAATTAATCATGCGATGAGCAATATTTATTGAGTCAAATTTAGTAACAAGAACGCAGTTACCCTATCACATTAATGTATTAATCATTAGTTACTATGGAATCCATAGTAAAATTAGTAATTAATAGTATTGTTTGATTAGGAATTAATCAGTTGAGCCTTAGTTTTGAGCCACGGGAGGCTTTTTGCTCTTCTCACGCACATTCCACCCCCTACCCCCATATATTCAAATTCCCCCTTGTGAGGTGCACATGAGCTGCATCAGTGGGCTAATTGTTTGTTCAACTGACAAGTCATCAATTTCCTCCCAATAACAGCAGCTCATTTATTCTGATCCTTGATATTTTTTTTTGGGGGGGGGGAGTGACAATGAGAAGGATTTGCTGAGTAATTAACTTAACAGAATCTGAAAGTTGAAGAAGAAAGATGAAGGGAAGGAGAAGGACAATAGATAGATTCAAATGATAGATAGATCGATTTGTTCAGCGGCATATCAACCCTTGATGGGTCATTTAATGTCTAAATCAGTGTAAACTTCCGAAAGTCGGAGGTTTTTTTGCTTTTTTAATAGAGTCTTGCGACTTTGGTGAAAGGTTATTTTTTTTAAACTGGTGAAAAAACAGGTGGCCCCTGGTTTGGGGGTGGGGGTGGTGCAGGGTATGCAGTCGGTGTATTCTAGGCCCCAGCCGACATGGCCGGATAGATAGATATCCGTTATAAATGATCAATTATTCTCCCTAAATGACAGTAACTCGTGTATTTTGATCCCTGGACATTTCTGGTCTGACTGCTCAGCACCTTCTCAAACGTGTGGTCCTAACGGTGATTAACCTTTCTCTATTGTAACAGACAACATATTTAACCCCACTGAGTCAGGCACACATCGAGTCAAAAGCCTCATCGTCATCAACAAGTTTGTTTTCTTAACAGATAAGTCATTTATCAAGACGCTTCCCCAGTAAAGAGACAAGTGTGTTATTTGGGCAGTGGAAATTTTACAGGTATTCAATTGTGATGACTCTGGGGGTGACACCAGGGCGGGTTTGCTCTCAATTCGGCTCCGCAGCTTTGGGGGGGGGGCGTTATAGTAATACTGCTCATTTACATTTTGGATGTTGTTGTTTTTTCTAAACAAAAAATAACATTGATATTTTTAATAAATCATTTTACAGTCACTAAAGCGAGTGGTTTTGTAACTATTTACTTTTTAAGGGCAACCTACACATCTTGTTTGTTTACTTGTAGGCTTATATGTATGTGATTCTTTATTGCAGTGTGCTTAGATTCATCAAAATGTTTGTTTTCTTAACAGATAAGTCATTTATCAAGCTGCTTCCCCAGTAAAGTTTGTTATTTGCAGAAGTTCAAAATCCAACCTTTAAACCCATTCTCTATCTCAATCTCCCCGACGCCATGTTTCTCTAATGTTAGTATCAGTAAAGTAATTCTTCTTATTATTTATTTTTATTAGATGAAATATTGTGGGTGGATGTTTTTATGATTTTGTGGGAGCTTCTAGGGATGACATTTTCATCGATGCATCTGGTGAGGAAATTTTTTCTCTTTCTAAGTGAGTGGGCTTATAGTAGCAGTCTTCTGTATGTTCGTTTCAAGTGGGTGTTTTCCATGTCGACTGTATGTTTGTTGTTTCGATGTGAAAACTGGTCCTTATCCACCATTCTGTCGGATCCACCCATATATTCCCAAAATATGTCCAGGACCACTTAAAAATCTCAGCCGATGAACATGAAATATTGTAAACCATTATTATTTATTTTGACTACTATTCGCCTTCATCTTAATTTTTTAGGTGTTATTTTGTTTATGTATCGCAACTTAACTCGGGAACTAATTCTTTATTTCCGATCTGCGCCGTTTCCTCAACGCTGTAGGTCGACAGCCTGAATTGAAGCTGTGATAAAAAAAAAAAACAAATATAAATTAAGATGAGGGAAAATAGTAGTCAAAATTAATACCAATAACCCATATATGCTGTTGGGGGTGATCAATTAAAAATTGAAGAAAGGGGTGATCAATGAATAAGTTACTTCTCTCGCTTGTCGTTGGGCAGTAAAAATAATGATGGTTTACAATTCTTGATTTAATAAAGATAAAAATATTTTAATCCAATTCTATTGAGAGGAAATTACATGTTTTGCACTGTTTCTCTCGAAATAAAATATAAGATAATTGCTTTACTGATACTACTAATACGGAAACAAAAACAAACATGGTGCTGGAGAGATTGGGAATGGAGAGTAGGTTTAAGGGTTAGATTTGATCTTCAGCTCAGGCAGGTAAGAGCAGCTGGGCATTTACCTGGCATCCCTAGGAAAAAGGGACGTGAGTTCAAATCTGACTGAGAGCTTATTCTATATATCCGATCCGAGCTGTTTATTCACTGCCGTAGGAGGACAGCCCGAATTGTTATAAAAAAGCAACTAAAAATTAAGATGAAGGGAAATAGTAGTCAAAACATTAATAATAATGGTTCACAATACTTCATCTAATAAAATGATAAAAGATAATCGGTAAATATTATTTCAGGGGACATTTTCTTCGACTGAAACATTGTGATAAAAACAACAAAACAATGTATAAAAGCATGAATGGATTAGTGCGGATAGACATCAATATGCTGTTCTCTCCGACTAACATTTCTCATACTCGAGGACATTCTCAGAAGGTATTTAAGAATCACGTTAAGTTAAACTTCCAAGGGCTAATTTCTTTACACAACGGGTTGTAAATGATTGGAATAATCTTCCTGTCGATATCGTAGATGCGCCATTGCTCAACACCTTCAAAAATAGTTTAGACAAGACACCTACTATCACACAGCGAATTAATTGAATAACTTATGTATTGTACGTTTGGGTCCACACATAAAGGCCTCAGCTTTTCTGTTGGAAATTATTATATTATATTATTATTAACAAATATGAGGATGCCAGTTGGAATTAATTGTGAAATAATGAAAATGCTTCATCTTAGAACTTTGAGATACTATTTTCAGTGGATCTTGTGTGAACATCTATAACTCGCAAATGTGTAAAAGTGGGATGTTTAAAAAAAGTTGAAAAAGTTGAAATGCTTCTTGACTGCCGTCACGCGTTCAAACGTAAAACTGTGTGCACTACACGTGTGCATGGCGTTCCCGGCAAGAATTCTTACAAAGACGTCTACATATCATCACTCACGGAGGTGCGGAGTGGCACAACGGTTGCCGGCCCACGGGAAACGGAATCGGTGAACGGAGTTCAAGTTTCAGCCGAGTCTGCTTACGTCCACTTCGCGCTAATACCCTTAGGAAGGGCATGAATCCTCTTCTCCCCCTATGGGTAAATAGCCGGGCAGTTGGAGCCCTTTAGCCCTGCAAGGCAGTCTATCTTCGTAAAATGCTGAATACTTAGCTTCACGTCTTGGGCTACAACCTTTTAAGCACAACAGATACGATTGGGAACATACACCGTTGAAAAGCTGATAAGATTCTCTTTCTAATGATATATATATGTATATATCTCCTTCATAAATTAATTCTACGATTCATAATCTTTGGACTGTGGACTTGAAGTTTTCTCGTATAATTTGAATACTTAGCTTCGCGTTTTGGGCTATAACATTTTAAGCCCAACAGATACAAATTGGTAACATTGGCGGCCATTTTGTTTTATGCAAATGCGGTAGTTCTTCCCAAACTTCCTTCTTGGGAACATCTTTTTTCTGAAAGAGGACATCCTAAGGAACATTTTAGTACCCTAAATGTAGGATCAGGGGGGGGGGCACGGTAGGTCCCGCTGGCTCCCGGACTAAGTCTACAAGAATTTATTTTTTAGAATGACTAGCAGCCCAAGAATGGTTGCTGATGAAAGTCGACGGACAAAAAGGCAGAAGGAAGCGCGATATATGGTGATGATGTTCATTGTGTGTAGACTGGAGTGAAAATGGTGATGATGATGACGATGATGACGGCGGGTGCGGTGGCTGGGAAAGACAAACACCCGGGGGAAAAAATGCTCAATGTTATGATATCTAAAAAAACCCAAACGTTAGTAAAATCTCATTATGCTTACTCAGTGGTTGTCCTGGGAGCACTGACAATCGTTGATCTCGGTTCAATCAGCGGACGTTAAATGAGTCGCTCGATGGTATCGCCGTTCCGATGGTATCGCCGCTCCGATGGTATCGCTGCTCCGAAAACCGAGGACGATTTGCGGTCAGAGGGGGGATCGATGTGTAAAAACCGCAGATTCATCCGGACAGGCCAGGAGTCTCTGGGGGTGGGGGCAGGTTTACTTGCGGTTTACTTGCAATGTGGGAACGGTATTGGGAAATCCTTGTCTAGGAGGGAGGCGGAGGGTCTTAATTTACAAGTTGCCTTTCCCCCGAAAAAAGATAATCAAATTGCACTGAGAAGAATAAAGTATAAAAAGCTGATGATAACGTTGTAATAAAACTGACTGACAGATTCGACAGTCGAGTCTTTTGAAACGACGTCGAGAGGAGAGAAAGCGTTTTCAGGTGCGGATCCAGGGAGGGAGGAGTTCCGGGGGTCCAGACCCTCATTATGCTTAATTACAATTTTTTAAAATATCTAGATAAAGAAATTTTATCAATAAAACCCAAATAATCCCAAGTAAATCATAAATTAACCTTAAAAATAAAATATTAGTATTCAAATAGTTCTTCGGACGATTGAACTCCTTCTTGTTATTTGTGTTGTAAACACGACGTTCAAGGCCGAGAAGGAGTTTCATCGTCCGAAGAACCATTTGAATATTAATGTCCCTTCTCAAAACTATAGAAAATAAAATATTAGTATTTTGTTTTTCATCTGATATTAGTAAGATGTCTACCGTTTTATTCTAAGAAATATAGAAAACGTTGTGTTAACAACACAAACAACAAGAAGGAGTTCAATCGTCCGAAGAACCATTTGAATATTAATGACCCTTTTCAAAACTATAGAAAAGAACCATTTAAATATTAATGACCCTTCTCAAAACTATAGAAAAGAACCATTTGAATATTAATGACCCTTCTCAAAACTATAGAAACGAATCATTTGAATATAAATGACCCTTCACAAAACTATAGAAAAGAACCATTTGAATATTAATGACCCTTCTCAAAACTATAGAAAAGAACCATTTGAATATGAATGACCCTTTTCAAAACTATAGAAAATAACCATTTAAATATTAATGACCCTTCTCAAAACTATAGAAAATACAATATTAGTATTTTGTTTTTCATCTGATATGAGTAAGATGTCTACCGTTTTATTCTTTGTCAATTTTTTATTTATTGGTTCTGTGGTAAATTTCTTTTTATTTCAGGATTATTTACGTATGGCACGGGACTTTTGCCTAGGATCAGCGTATCAGTGCGCTATGCCTAGGGTCAAAATGTTGTTCCCCGGCCCTCTGCCTAGCATCAGAGTGTAGTATTTGCGGTCTCATTGAAAAGTGTTACATACACACAGAAAATATATATATGGATACAATTGCGTTTTATATATGCAGATTATTATTATTCCAGTAAGGACGGCTCTTGCTGGAGGTCAAGCGACAGCAAGACTCCTCAATACTCCATCACCCTCTTCAGTATTTTTGCTGATTTTAGTAATACTATCGCCTGGATGGCTTCAATTTTTCCCTCAGACGTAACATTTTTAATCTTTGTGCACTGCTCTTAGGGATTATTCCAAGCGCTCTCCTGTAATGATGGATACATCTGTCACTGCCTTCAAATTCCATAATTTGAAGGTGACAGGTTATATCCAGTATTATTATTACTAGTCCATGATCCGTCGCTTCGCTGACAGTAATCATAAGTGTACAACAACAGGCTCGGCTGATGGCTGCAACTGATACTATAAGTGTGACAGACATGGTACGAAAGGAAAGGGGAGCAAAAAGTTAGGTAGTTTAATAAGAGCGTAGGAAAGGAGAGGAGAGGAAAGAAATTAGGTAGTTTAATAAGAGAGTTAGGTTCTTATATATAATATATGATTATTGAGCGCTAATAGGATGTTCATGAGTAAAAATCTTCCCTACACCCAGTTCCACTGCTAGTCATCTCAGTGATATTGACTTATTACTAACATACTATAAATCGTGGAACTAAAAATAGTGGGTGATGTTGCACAAGAGCCCCACTCTTGATTGTCTTGTAGACGTAAACAGGATCCTCCAGGGAGAATCCAGATCGTATTGAGAAATAAAAGGCCAGGCTTAAATGCAGTGTGGGTGGCCTAACGGTTGATGGAATGCAGAATGGAATCGAACCTAGTTCAAATGCCGGCTCTGACAGTTTGTGTCCACTTCGTAGTAATACCCTTGGGAAAGGCGTGAATTCACTTCTCCTCTTCAACTATGGAGTAAATAGTATAGCAATTGGAGCCCTTTAGCCCTGGTTCCGTAAAAAAACCCAGTTGCTACAAACAATGATTGAATCTCCATGAATCATTCGAGAAATGGAGACAAAATGGTTGCCTCATGTGACACACGCGACACGGGAAGCAACTTTGATTTGCTTAAATGTGGTTCAGAAGTAGTAAACCCTG
>VCCN01000987.1:1125015-1135244 GCA_006491835.1 Architeuthis dux
TGCAATGTGTATCCGTATAGTCATTTTTTACAACACGGGTAAATTAGTTATTAATCATTTTTTTACTACTACTTTCGTTCATTTTAATTTTTTAGTTGTTTTTTAATTTTGTTTTATCTTACTTGCTTACTTGCTTATGGTAGTCTATCGAGACAACGATGACCTTCAACTTGTAGACTTGTAGGTCGTTGTTGTGGCGTTGTTCCCCTGGTGAAATTCGGTGTCCAAATTCTGAAGCGCAGCGTCTTCCACACGTGGACATAGGATTCCATTACCAGGTTGGAGGGAGCCGTACGCTATGCGCTCATGTCTTTTGTGACGGTGCTCTTTACAGGTACGGGTGCGTTTGGCTTTAAAGTTTACAACGCCTTGCCTGCAAATTTGACTCCACGGTCGGCAGCCAGGATTTCTAGATTGTTTGGGGCTATCTCGCATTGTTTGTGGGCGACATTAAGGTGGTGGTCCCTGTATCGTTTTTTTCTGGCCTCCGGGTGAGAGCTGGCCTTCAGATAGTTGTCCGTAGAATATTTGTCTGGGAATGCGGTTCTTGGGCATCCGGATTACACTGCTGACCCAGCGCAGTTGTTGCTGGACAATCATGGACTCAATGCTGGAGATGTTGGCTTGTTGTAGGATCATGACATGGGGAATGCGGTCCCGTCATGTTATGCCAATTTTCCGTTTGAGACAGTCTATATGAAAGGCTTCTAGTCTTTTTGTGTTTGTTTGGTATAACGTCCAGGATTCTGGATCGTATAGAAGAATGGAGAGGCAGACTGCCGAGTACACAGATATGTTGGTTCTGATGGTGAGATCCTTATTGGAGAAGACTCTGTTATTTAAGTAACCATACCTGGCAAAAGCATTGCGGATACGTCTGTGGATCTCGCTGTCGATACTGCAGTCAGTGATGAGGATGGTACCAAGGTAGGTGAAGCAGTCTACCTTTTTTTAATGGTCCCTTCCTAATATTGAAGATATTATCAGTCAAGAATTCCTGGGCAGAAGGTTGTAGGAGGAACAGTTTTTTTAGCATTGATAGCCAGGCTAGCGTTAATATATTTTTCGGACATAACGTCAATCGTCCTTTGTAAAACTTGGGGAGAGTTGGATGGAAAAGCTGCATCGTCAACGTATTAGAGGTCGTAGATTGTGGATGTCTTGTTCGTTGCTTTGAGCCTTTCGTAGGTTAAAAAGGCTGCCATCTAGGCGGTAGCGGTAGTGAATGCCATCTTCTGCGCCAATGTCGTAGCGAGCAAGGAGAGTCACTGCCGAGAGGTTAATGTTGACAATTACCGGGGCCAGCACACAGCCCTGTTTGACTCCCACATTGACCGTGAATGGGTCATAGACTAGGATACCAGTCGTGACGTGAGCTGTCATTCCGTCATGGAACACTTGAAGAATTGATGAACCAAGATTGTCTTATAAAGTCGGTGTTGCAAATTCCTCCAATTCCTAAGTATTCAGTACATTAATGTGTTTGGAAAATCTGTAATATACACGTGAAATATGTATCTATCTATCAATGATAATCTGTTCGTATTTCTCTTACCTCTCGCATTAAAACAAAGACATATCCCTTGCTCATTTACAAGGTATCGTTGCTGCTAAGTCCTGTGATGTAGTAGATCGTCGGGGCACCACGCTAGGTCCTTTATTGCATCTCTAGAACAAGGGAATAGAACAGGGCCCACTAAGAAGTGGATTCATGCCTTTCCCAAGAACATTAGTGGGAAGTGAATATAAACATCCACTGGCAGAATTCGAACTCGGTTCGCCTATTCCGTTTACTGTGCTGATAACCGTTATGCCAGATATATTAATGCCTCGTCACTAGCATGCCACAATGGTTGGCGAAAAAAAAAGAGTATGTGTGTAAGCACTTGGACAAAACCTTATCTACCTATGGAGTAGCAGCAAAAAAGCTCCATTGTCAACCTTGACATGGTCGAGTCGATATATCAATAAACTCAATGATAAATGCAAAACAGAATAAAATCAAATAAACTGCAAACAACGACAGCAGCAGCAACATTATTAAAACAACAATCATAACCGACATATTCAAACGCCTAGACGTATCTACCTACATAGCTGTGGTATTTATGCAAATGAGGTAGTTCTTCCCAAATTGGGAACATCTGTTTTCTGAAAGTGGACATCCTAAGGAACATTTTGGTACCCTACTCATAGGGTCCTATGGGGGTGCAGGGTAGGCCCTGCTGACCCCGGACTATAATGCTTTCAGTATTTCTACGGTGAATCTATTGCATCTCATGACTATTGTTTCATTCAACGTCCACGCAAAATAATTTATTTCATTTGGTGATTTTCATTAATACGAGAAACCTTAACTATAAATATTTAAATTGCTTTTACTACTGTAGTTTTTTCTCCCCTTTTCTTGCATAAGAACCCAGACCTATTTCTACTTGAAGGAACATTATGTGGGATTCTGGGTAGGCAAATTGACAGACAACACGTGACTGCACCAAGATGTTCAGTAGATGTCACTTAGTACACTCCATGAGTTAAAATCAAGGGCAATATATAATATTATATAAGGGACTGTACAGATCAATTAAATTGTATGTGACACCGGTGTCACAGTGGGTTATTATGTGTTAAAACTAAATTCAGTTAAGTATTGGTTATCTAACTTCATCAGGCATAGAAAGATGAAATCTTTATTTATGTTAATGAATCGTACTGAGAGACTTAATCATATATATAATAAGAGCCGTGACTGTCACACTTATAGTATCAATAGCTGCCACCAGTCCATCTCCCTTCCTATACTCTTATTAAACTACCTAACTTTTCTTTTCACCCATCTCTCTTCCTACTCTCTTATCAAACTACCTAACTGTTTTCTCTCCTCTCCTTTCCTACCGTGTTTGTGACACGTATAGCATCAGCTGAGCCAGTTGTTGTACATTCGTGATAAACGTCCGCGAAGCGTCGGGTCATGGACTAGTACCCGATAACAGGTGCCTGTGACCATTAATTTTTGCTAAGAACCAGATGTTTTAAAATATCAAAACTGTCCTTCCCTTCATCGATCGATCGAATATTTGCCTGCATGAGTTTATATTTAACTTTGTTAAATTTATACATATATACATACTTTATATTTATAATTATTACTAATTATTACCATACATTTATCATTATTACCTATAATTATATACAACTTTATATATAATTTATATTTAATTTTGTCCGTTTTTTTTCCAATTGTGATACACTTTGCATAATTCCCAGCTGAATCTATTGGAAGTAGAAGAAAACATCTTAGAATGGCGTTGGCGTTGGATACATTTATTTTGAAAAGAACATTTCATAGCACGTTCACTGCAACACGACGCACATGTGCGTCTTGTGATATGTTGTGTATTTCTTCTGATACCCATGTGCGTCCATTCCACGGTTTTATTTAAGGCAATCTAAATAGAATAGTATACAAACAATTAAGAAGCAAAAATGGAGATGAGCTGGTCACCTAACAAGAAGAAATGACAATAGATGGGGGGGGGGAGACTAACCGATTGGTGCCCATGGGACAGTAAACGCTGAAGGAAAAGACCAGTCACAAGATGGAGAGATGTGATAGAAAAGTTTGCCGGTAAGACGTGACAGAAGTTAGCACAATCGAGGTCGTCATGGAATGAGATGGGAAAGGCCTTTGTCCAGCAGCGGACTTATAACGGCTGATGACGATGATGAAATAGCTAAAAGCAGCGCGCTAGACTCAGTTTCTGTCTTGCTGGACTGAACCGAGGACGTGCTTATTTTGTTGCGCATTATATTGCGATATCCAAGGTAGAGCAAAGAACGCGTTATACAAGACAACAAATATACGCACTATATATTGATTTATTCGTAATGTTTTTCCTCATCTTGATTGTTTTTATATTCACAACGTTTCGGACGTGTACCGTCCTGCAATCGTCAGGTGTCTATTAATATAAAAACAACCAAGATGGGGACAACAGTCCGAATAAATCTGTGTATAATGATAATTCCTCATCTCAGAAATGCAGACAAATTTACGCACATACGTAAAAATGTGTATTTATTAGTACCACAGTTTTTATTATATTTGACAGCATTAAATATAAAAGTCTTGCCGAAAACCTTCATGCCGACGGTTTTTTCAAACTGGTCACAATCCCCACCCCTAAACATGTTTGTGAATGTACGGATGTGTTTATTTATACGCATGCTCATACCTGAGTGTGAAGGGGTTTAACAAACATGTTTACAGGCACACAAATTAATAAGGACAGGCTGAATACGTGGAAATTACACGGGTATTGACAACTAAGATTATCCATTATCTCATGCCACTGCTCTTCTCTTATCGTTTACCCGTATCTTCTTATTCTCTCCCGTATCCCTTCCAATCTCCGTTACCCTCCATGTTTTTATCCAAATGTAATACAAACATGGATTAGTTTCATATGTGAAAATCTTCCTATCCCCTCATGAAACTAACTAACATACTTTTACCCCCTCTCCCTTCCTACCCTCTTATTAGACTATCTGACTTTCTTTTCTGCCCTCTCTCTCCCTAGTAAGAAAGAAGACAGAAAATAATTTTCTGTCTTCTTTCTTACTAGCCTCTTATTAAATCACCTAACATGTTTCTGCACTCTCTCTACCTACTCTCTTATTAAACTACCTAACTGTTCTCTTATGTTACTGTTGAAAGCGTAACATTCGAACGCAGGTAGGAACAAGCAGAATAATATTATAGATATATTTCTATAGTTTTGAGATGGGTCATTAATATTCAAATGGTTCTTCGGACGATTGAACTCCTTCTTATTAAATCTAAAACCGACAAGACAAAGAAACAGAAACACCCGGGCCATGCGCTACACTACCTTCAGTAACGCAAGCCATGGGAACTCCTAAGCTACCCATTTGAATCTTCTGACTGGCCTGGCTGCGAGCGACAGGAAATGAATGAAAAGACGAAAGTTGAGTAAAAAGGATGTGTATTATTTAAGATATTTCAGAACAATATTTTTATTTGTTAATTTGTGAGAAGTTCATCCAGAGTTACCCCGCTTAGCGCTACCCCCGTTTAGCGTCCCTTTTCAAATATTTCCGTTATAAATTCAGTAATGTTAAATTTCGGAAATAAATAATGAATAATAAAAGACAGTAAATAAATGGACAGTCTCCGAAATAACTGTATACTCAGGGCTGGATTATACTATAAGGCTGAGTAGGCTTCAGTCTATGGGTCCCTTAGCTAACAGGGGCCCGGAAAGATTCTGGGATATTCATATTTTTCTATAATTTTATTTTTGACAGGACCATAGCTGGATTAGCCTATACGTAAACTACGCTACGGCGTAGGGCCCAAAATAAATAGCAATTTAGAAATGTATCACTACTACAACCACAGGCAAAATGAATTAAACAATAAAACTGTCAAAATAAGAACATTCCCTGATGTGAAGTCTGAGCGCTCACTATAATTGTTAAGATATTGTTAATAATAAATAAAATGTCCTAACAAATATCTCTTTAAAAAATGGAATGAATAGGTTACACATTAGCACATAACAATCCACTTTATTCACACGATTGACAAATCGCATTACTTACTTAAAATTATACACGAAACGGGGGTGGGTCAAGATGGAGGGCCCCATATTGCTAATAGCCTAGGGGCCCTGGTATATGTTAATCTGGCCCTGTAAACTGTACACTTTGGTTAATGTGCCATGTGTATGAGAATAGACATTATGGACAGTCTCTGAAATAACTGTATACTGTACACTTTGGTTAATGTGCCATGTGTATGAGAATAAACACATACACACAAAATCATCGACACCTGGTAATGTTTCACCAGCTCCAGAAAGTAGCTACCAGATGAGCTATACAGCTCTAATCCATTCCATCTTGTTGAGGCTCAACAATGACATATATAATAAACAGTGTGATTTTTCCTGTTTCTCTGTCCGTAACAATGGACTCTTCTAATTAAAGGTAACTATTTTGCTGATAAAAATATATCCTAGTCACAATTTGAAACAATGGACTCTTCCACTGAAACGAGTTCGGTATAGAAATTCAAATATATCCGTCATTGGTTTTTTCACGGGGATTAACTAGTTTTAAAACAGGTCTTGTTAGTCACTCAATAGAAACCGTCACATGACCAACGTCTTTTGGCAGCAGGCTGTGTTGGGGGTGATCAATTACAACATTAGAAAATGGGGTGATCAACGAACAAGTTACTTTTCTCGCCTTTTGTTGGGCAGTGATCACTAAAAAGAATTTTCAAAAAATACTTGAATGCTGCCGAACACAAAGGGATCAATTTAGCATAAACTTATATTGCAAATTGAACCCCTCCCCCAACTAAAAAAACACTTAGAGGGGGAATTTACTAGACATAATAAGGAGTAAATGTTTAAATTTTCAGCCCTCTAGCTCCATTGGTGCGGCCTGTACGCGTGACACACACATAGCCAGCCATCCGGACCAACTTAAAAACTGAAGAAACCTATGTTGATAGTTTTGGTGACAGTTTTGCTTGACGGTTTCTAATAATGAGAATGACCCTGACTAGGCGCGCAACAGCAAGGCAAAGAGGGGTGTTCTGGACATTCTATATATGCTATGTTATGAAAGAATGAATGAATGAATGGCTTGGCTTTGCGAACGAAGATTTTGTGGATGATAATCCACAGCACCATAGTAGGACCATAGACGGCGGGGCCTGTGTGCGGAATAACCCTGAGCAGTGAAGTTTTAAGGTGAAGTGCGACTTGCCCATGGACTTCCCCATCCTTTAAACCAAGGGTTTGCATCTTATGGACCACCGGAGTGGCGCGAATATGAGCAGAGTCCATAGGTCGTAGGCTTGACAGGAGTTTCCTTCTGGCAGATGCCAGATGGGAGTCTGCCGCCCCTTTGCGGAAATATTCCGAAAGTAAGTAAAAACTGGTTAAACCACAGGACGTGAGCATTCCGTAGTTGGTAGATGCCATGCTATGTTATAATGACTCAGTATAGTGCTGTCTCGTTTAGCGATGCATTTTTAGCAACGTATCCAGAGTGCTAACCGAGGTATTACTGTATTTCAGAACAATATTTCTATTTGCTAATTTGTTAGCATATATACATATTGCCGCAATTTGATTGGATAAACGTGCAAAGCCCCGCCTACAAGTGGTAAACATATCTAGCGACCTGGGCACCATTAAAGTGATATATTTGGCATCGTCCGCCATTTTACCGTCGGCTGTAAAAATCCTTCCACAAGATTTGGTTACAAATATCAATAAACTTTTGGCTTTTGTTACCGAATACCAGATTCAGTCGTAGCAAATCAAATCTTTCGTTGACATTCAAATATGTATTTTTTTTAATACTTTTTATGGAACGAAACGATAGAAAAAAACGTGATCGTGAGTAGCGTTTGGTATATAGAAACCACTGACCACGTAGTACCACCAACGGCGTATGACTTGTGTGTCCCTATCCGATTACAGCCGAACTCTGGCGGAACTAGCCGAGCGGGAAGTCTCTCCACCGAAAGCGTTTCATGCCTCATTAAAAGTATAACATAAAGATGCACAGTTGATATTAATGGCCGTTTGGTTATAGAATGCATTTTTTTCTCTTCTTTCTCTCGGGTTGCTATTTCGGAAGAAAAAAAATGTCAAGGAGACAGTCCTCGCGAGGTTTGGCTCCCTCCTGCGAGACTTATGACAGGGTGATAAGTTTTACTGAACCCCGCTGCGTTGAGCTTCGCACATCGACACAACAAATGTTTCAAGATTTAAAAAAAGAAAGAAAAAAGGTTGCAAAAGGAAGTGATATCCAATCTACAAACATAATAGAGCAATTCACCTCGATTAACGTGCATGTCCGGTGTTTAAGAAACAATGATCAACAAAATGGTGGCTAAATCAGAGAATTCTCTAGAAAAGGAGGAGGAAAATGACGTGTATCGAAATATCATGAAAATAGGGGAACCCTAAATAAATGGGAGTTGTTCCCGATTGATATGGATTAATAAAATAAATAGTACCTTAACGCTGGCTACGGCATCAGCCGTCCCTGCCTGGGCATCATATATCACGTTTTATCCTCGCCCCTTTGTCTCGGCTAGACTTCGACGTTCTTCAAGGTTTGAACTCGTCTTGCCGATTTCATTTTTCGTGCTGCTAACCGTTGGGCCACCGGCACCTCCTTTTGATGTGGACCTGAAATGACGTCATTAACTCATTTATAAAAGACCTCAGCTTGTTGAACATGTGCCCAAGTCGCCTGTTGACATTTGGGAGTTCTCGAAAGTGTTTCACGGCACCAAATTCCACCAGCACAAGTGTTTCATCTATCTATATAATGTACTTTGTTCCCTCTAAGCAGTGCGCGCGCACATACGTTTTGCAACCAGCGCACAAATGAAATTAATGTGCGCACAAAAGATTTTAAATTCTGTTGTGTTGATAGCTTACTGAGTTTTTATTAGAAAAATATTGATTCACTCTATCGAATTCAAAAGTGCGCACATACTTTTCACGCAGACTGACTACTAAAGATTAGAGGAAACATTGATAATGAACAGTTCGATTTTTCTGTTTCTCAATCCGTAACAATAGATTCTTCCACTTAAAGGTAACAATTTTACTGATAAAAATATCTCCTACCTTCCATTGTTTTCCTATCACTCCTATTGGAATGTCTGATCTTATCATTATTATTATTATATGAATTTTTGCTGGTGGCTTTGGCTGAGGATCAAAGAACAATACATCTGTGCGATACTCCAGCACTCTCCTCAGTATTCTCGCTGATTTTAATAACGCAGTTGTCTGAATAGTTTCAGTTCTTCTTCGGATTTCAATTTCTTTCAGGATTTTTATACAAAGGATTTTTGGATTGTTTCAAGTGGTCGAATGATTATGGCCACAATCATCAATTGCATGTATCGATGGAGACGTTAGGTTAAAAACAACAAAGATGAAGATAATCGTCGGAATAACCGATGGAATAAGGCCGAAAGGTACCGCCCTGTTGAATGGCTACCATCTTCACGAGAAGAAGGGGGTTACAGTGAATTCAAGGTGAAAAGAATTTCAGTCGAACATGGCATTTTGTGCAAAATGTTTCTTCTTTCTTGGGTTGAATAATTTCAATAGGAAGCAAACGGGCCGGCTTAACGTACCACGCCTAGGGCACCAATTGCCTGTCATTTGTCTGAGACAGTAGGACAAATGGAAAAATGGGAAAAGGAATAAATTAAACAGAATAAAACAATCAGAATAAGAAAATTCCCTGATGTGAAGTCTGATTTTTTAGTAAAATCAGACAGTTGAATACTTTTTGTTGTGGTGAAACTAAGAGAAACATAGATAAATAAATACATAAATAAATGAATAAGATAATATTATACTTGAAAGGGCGCCGAAGTTCAGCTTGCCCGGGTCACCTGGAAGCGAACGATTTGTTTCATTAATTGGAATTAAAACAGAACATTCTCTTAAACCAACTTTAAACAAAAGAACCAGTTCGGCGACCTTGAGTTTCTAATTGAAAACGAGGCCAGAATTGTGTTTTGTAAAATGGAGAACGTGTAGAGTTAAAAAGAAGAGAAACAGAAACGTTTTTTTTCTTCTTAAGTCGAACATAAAATACAAGTAAGAAAGAATGAAAAGACAAGTAAAGAATGGAAAGATGAAAGAAAAAAGGGTGGATTGAGTTACTGGGTGCATTTAGAAGGATGTGAAGAGAAAGAGAAAATGTCGTGAGACAAAAGACAGAAGAAGAAGAAGAAGAAGAAGAAGAAGAAGAAGAAGAAGAAGAAGAAGAAGGAGGAGGAGGAGGAGGAGGAGGAGGAGGAGGAAAAGAAGAATAGAAAATTACAACAAGAGACCACGAATGGTGACGGAAGACAGAGAAGTTGGATTGGAGAAACAGAAGCCTTGGACCGACCGGTTCGGAGAGTGTTATGATTTCGAAAAAAGAAAAATATATTCTGTTGAAAAATAAATAACTAAAACAGAAGCCAAGCAGGATCAAAAAGAGAAGGGGGCTCGGTATTGTAAGTAGACAGGAAAAATCTGTGCGGCCTTTTTGGTGTTCAATGCGAGGGAGACAATTGCAGGGGAATACAATTTACAAGCCGACAAGTAGTCGTCGTGTTAGAGGAGAATATAGATTTCCAAATTCCCTCCCCCACTCAGCAGTTC
>VCCN01000987.1:1157483-1174086 GCA_006491835.1 Architeuthis dux
CCAACTTCTATTCCGACTGAAGATGATTACTGAAACTTTACAATAGTGTGCTGCATACATTTTTCCAAATACACAAGCATGTATTTCGAGCCTGTAACATGTCCAGTACATATATATCAGTTTGCAGATATAAAAGTTCCATTCATTAACTACTGAAATGTTTTCATCTAATTCATTTCATTTTTACAATACTCCAACTAATACATTATATCCAAAGGAGTTTTATCTAATATATATATATAAGTTCCATACCCTAACTATGGCATAATATCAGGGTGTTAGCCAGCGTTCTCACTAGTTCCCAATAGAAACCTAATTCCAATTTCCCAATTAAGCTCTCTGTTTTGAACAATTTAGCCATTTTTTGGCATGCTTTTGGCCATTTTTTATGGTTTTTGGCCATTATACTAGATAGAATATATACATTATATAGAATATCAGGGTGTTAGCCAGCGTTCTTACTAGCTGATTAATGGCTAATTCCCAATAGAAACCCAATTCCAATTTCCCAATTAAGCTGAGCTCTTTTTTTTATCATTTTTGACATTTTTTGTCCATTTTCAGCCATTTTTGTCTTTTTTTTTTAAATACAAAAATGCAGACCTCGGAAAACTTTGCAATCTTTTGAAAACAGAGAGGAAATCAAATTCCTGGCTAACACCCTGAATATATACCAATGTATATTCATATTTTAATGGAGTAAAGAGGGTGCCATCATAGAATAAAGGTTGAGAACCACTGCTATGTATAGAAATTATAAACTATTTATCCTTTGAGCATGTGTCAAACATGAGGCAAACTCTTCCTTTACACTTCATATTTCATACAAGGCCGAGGAATGTCCAGACTGCGGGAAAACCAAATCAAAAAAAAAATATATAAACATGAGCCAAGCAAAAAAAAAAAGACATTCCTTCGGTTTCTAAAGAAAATAAGTCATCAGGGGCCCCATTTCTACTAACAGTACAATAACAAATTTCACTAAATGTTGGAGGCCCCACGCCCTCAATGAGTCAAGCCCCCCTCCCCCTCTCCAGCTACGCCCCTTGTAAGTCATCTACATTTTTTGATGAGAAACATTCTGCAGGAGGAGATTTTTTCACTTACCCACGAGGGCAAATACGACATAAGGTCAGGTTTATTATTGGTCACACATGTGTACATGTGGGAAAAGGACAAAAATTGCCCAGTCTCTGTAACCAGTGTCACTAAGGCATCAGGATTCCTCTTGACCCCACCCCCTTATAATAGGGGTGAGAGCGGACATAGACCGCAAACTATTATTATTAAGTTGCAAATCGCCCAGATTTTTCACCCATTCTTAAAGTTAGCACATTTTAGGAGTACCTTCAAGATATAGAGCTATAATGCTTAGAGGTTACAAACAGACAAACATAATGAGAATTTTTGTATTATATAGATTGGTCCAAATCAAGCGTGGTTCAACAATGTAAATGTTTAGAAAATAACTTTTTGGGAAGAAAAAGAATTTGGGTTTCATTCATGTAAAACTCTGTTCGCCAAACAATAGTGCCATTGAATTTTGCAGTTGTGTTGTCATGTCAATTTCAGTCATACCTGAACAGATACGCCAGTTACAGGCTTTTAAAGTTACTAAGTGCACAACATCTTGGCACCCTTGAAAAAGAATGCAGAGTGCAAAAGGTTAAGGAGTCTTCAGGAGTGATCTGAATGTTAATAATACAAAACAACAAACCATTTTTGCACTTTGATCCACACGACTTCAAAACGCCCCAAGAGTGGCCGTTAACTTTTGGCAGCTGCAAAAATGGCTGGTTGTTTTTAGTGCCAAAATCTGCGTCACACAATCCGAAAGGATCTGTTTCGAGAGAAATAAAAACCCATTGGTAGAAGCAGAGATAGAAGTATGGTGAAACAAAAACAAAACTGAAACTTTCTGGTGCATTCACTAAGAGCTAGCTACAAAAGAGCTAGGTGACAATTGATAATATTTTTTTTGAGCTAAGTATAGAAAGGGCTAGGTGACAATTGATAATACTTTTTTTGAGCTAAACATAGAAAGAGCTAGGTGACAATTGATATTTTTTTTAGCTAAGTATAGAAAGAGCTAGGTGACAATTGATAATATTTTTTTAGCTAAACATAGAAAGAGCTAGGTGACAATTGATAATATTTTTTTGTTGAGCTAAACATAGAAAGAGCTAGGTGACAATTATTTGCGCTAAATACAGAAAGGAAAGGAAGTGCTATGGCTCCAAATGGCTACACGTTCAAATTGAGGTTAGGGTTACGGTTATTTTTATTCCATACAGCCTACATAAATATAGTATGCATGACATGACGCTCTTTTTTGGAACAGCTTGATTGTGTCCTTAGTTATTTCCTGCATAGCCGTCATCGTACCAGCCTTTTCTATTCCTTAGCTCTTTTCTGAAGAGCTCCTTTGGTGCTAGCTCTTTCAGGATGTAACCGAAACTTTTAAGCAAGCTCTTATGTATTCAAAGAGCTTTTTGAAAAATTGAACTCATTCTCCTTGTTTTTTTTGTAATTCTCTCAATGTTTCGGCCTATCTATTCTATGGTCTACTTTAGGGGCGATTATCCAGGAGGGGGACTCTTTTTCCAGTAGTGCGAAGTGAAAAACAGTAGCAAACAGGAATTTGTTCTTGTTTTTTTGGTAGCAACAACATTTGTAACGTAGGTTGCAGATGTTTTTAACTCTATTCTTTGTTAAACAAAGACTTCCACACCATCAGCAAAAAAAAAAAATGTCTGTTAGCTAGCATATTTTACTTGACACTATTGGTAAAAGAGTATAGATCGTACACCTGAAGAAGGCTGTAGAATGGATTGGACAAAACATTGTGGGAACAACAAAAATAATAAGAAGAATGAGTTAAGGACTCTTCTCAAAATTATAGACAATCTCTTATGTATATTATGTATTTGTGTATTAGGTTGTATCAGAAGCATTTTCGTTTTTTACAGACTTTCACTCCAAAAATCATTTCATGTACACATCTAAAGACTAGGACTCCACGATATTATTAATATTATTATTATATATGTAACAGCACTATTCATTTATGAACAACTTTTTACTGTGTCCAAATTGAATCAAAATAATATTTTATATATTTTCCATTAAGTTTAGAAATACAAAATTTATAATAAATTTAGTATAAATGTAGACACATCTTTCCACAAAGTTAGAACACGATAGCCCTTAAAATAAGCTCTCACAGAACATTTAAAATATAAAACTATCACAGATAGCTTGCCATTTCTAGCCAAGAATGCTGAAAGGCTCTTGTCTACAACTAAGTCTGCGTCTTGTGTACAAATGCAAGTGTGCGAACGTCCAAGCGTGCACTAGCCCATCTACATTAGATGGACGTAAAACTCCTTTCTTAATATCATTTAATTTTGCTTTGAAGCTAATTTCTCATTGTGCACATTTTTATCTTCTCTTTCCATTCAGTATGCTTTAATTAAATATCTTCATTATTGTGTTTATCAATCATTTTGTATTACTGATGTTCTGTAACATGTGTGTTCTTTATTTCTCAAATATTCTCTTTTGTTTATAATTAAATGTTTATATTTTTATAGAAAAATATCTGTCTTGCTTATATTTCTTTTGCATGTATATTTGACCAAAGTTTATATACAAAGAGTACTAAAAATATATGCATACATTTCTCTATAAACAACACTTCATTTCAATGGTGTCCCAAACTACTCAATTTCTACATGGGAATATTTCTCGGAGAATTCATCTAACAAAGCCAAACAAAATCGTTAAGAACAAGATTCATTCTTAACATATATATCATATCATTATCAAAGCTAATCATCTGTACCTTTTGTTTCAGATGTTATAATTGCAGATACAAGTATTGAGATTCTGGCATTGTTTTAAACTGGGCTTCAAAGCTAAAGAAAATGGGATGTTGTTCATATCAGGCACCCCAAACTTTGGCAACTAGAAAAGGGACATACCGGTCACGTCACTGAAATGTCAGCCGTGTTACCAAAATAAACAAAGTCCACGTGTTGACACCGAAGAAGAAACTAGCCTGAACTGGTGTCGCTAGTCTCTCTCTGAAATGTTCAAAGTTACTTACATTCGATAAAAAATAGGGTTGTTTTTTCAGAAAAGGTAACAATATCTGACTGTACTGTCTAAAACTGGTTTAGGCATTTTAAGGGTGGTGACTTGACCGTTAAAGCCCAGAAGTGGACGACCCTGAGTTGTCGATTATGATGGTTTAAAACACAAGATTGAGAAGAACCTGACCACCAGATCTCAGAAGAGTTAGGATCATTGAAATATACTGTATGTAGAGCATTATATAAGCTTTAGATATGTACATGAAATAAGGTAAAAGGTAAAGTGTCCAGCTACAACTCTCAATAGAGTATGGAGCCCGGTGACGAAGCCCCGGTTTCTGTTGCATGCGTCAGTTTAGTGATCCTTGCAAGTTTCAAGTCTGGTCGAGACCAGGACTTTATTCCTACAAGTTTTTTTTATGACCATCCCCTTGGCAGGAAACCTCCAACCTAATCACACAGCTTAGAGTGTACTCAATTAGCTGCTGAGTGCACAGGGAAATTTTGCCTAATGAAGATTGATTGATTGGTTTAGCAGCACATCAACCCTTGATGGGTCATTTAATGCCGAAATCAGTTTAAAATCTTTTTTTAAATAGAGTCTTGCGACTTTGGTGAAAGGTTATTTTTTAAAAATTTCATTTCTTTTTAATTAGTGTCTTGCAACTTTGGTGAAAGAAAAGTGCACCCCCAACCAGGTGCCACTCTGCAGGGGATGCAGTCGGCACATTCTAGGCGCTAGCCGACAGGGCCAGGGGGTGGGGGTGTCTTACCCCTCTGCAGGGGATGCAGTCGGCGTATTCTAGGCCCCCATAAAGAGTTTTCCATACTCTTCGCTCATATCGGGAATTGAACCCAGGACCTTCTATGTGTGAGGCAGACGTGCTAACCATTGTATCATCTGAATGAAATGGTACATGAAATAAGCTTTGGAGTAAAGGTCTGTAAAAAAACGAAAACACTTTTGATACACCCTAATACATTGAACTTTTTGCAACATTAATTTTGTGAAAATATTTATGACAGCCAATGACAATTCTTTGTGAACAGAAAGAAATGACAAGTTGAATAGAAACTTGGGCAGGGTGGGGGGGGGTCACACTGGGAATGAGACTGTCTTTTTGGTGGGTTTTTTCTTTTGTTGAAAAGTGACACAAATGAGAAAATTGCAGTGTCCATGTGAGTATGACACGTATTTGTTAGCAGCCATGTTATGGGGGGTGGGGGAGAAGTATTGTACGTGAAAGAAGAGTGAAGAAGAGGCACAAGAAGAATAGTCCTCGTACATGCATAGCTGGTCACGACAGGGGGACACGGCACGGGGGTGGGGGTGGGGGGTGTCAAGAGAAATATCTTGCTTACAGTTATGATGAATTACAAGTTCTTTCTTCAATTAACAAAGTTTGTTTAAACAACTTCTTTTAACTTCATTGAAACCCAAAAGGCAAGTGACATGTTGTACGACAAAATGGCTGGCTACTTGGTTATTCAATTTGAGAATGTGAAACAGTTTGGAGGTCGTCATTAATGGATCGGGTGTTTTTAAACACAGGAGGAAAAAGGGGAAAGTGATGGCGGCAAAGAAATTCCCAACAACAAAAGAAATGATTGATATTAGATTTGGTTTTGATCTATCAATTCCTTTTCTTCTTCTGACAACTCTTTTCTTGCGTGTCAGAGATGTTAGATCTTTAGAAAGGTAGCTGAGAGGCTGACCAACAACCTTTCTCTCGTCTTTCTTTATTTTAATTGGATAATTAATCCCTCTCGTTTAATACAGATTCATAATCCTGTTCCTGACTTAAAGATCTGTAAGGTTGAAAATCAGAAATTTCTCATGGTCATTTCTGACTCTTTAACTTTCATAAAAGAGAAATATCCTAACAAGAAGCCTAGAATACTAATTTTGAATGAATTACAAGTGTGGGGACAAACCCACTCTCGGACCAAACGGCATAGGACAAAAACCCCTTAGTTAAAGTACAAAGTAGGACAAAAACCCCTTAGTTAAATCAGTGTTAACGCTAGGTCCGTCAAATGTTTAAAAGATTATTTTATATTATTTTTCTGATTTTTTTAGCTCATTTTTAGATTATTTTAAAAAGATTTCTTAGATTATTTTTTAGATTTCTCAGAGTTCCGCAGATATATTACCCACCCACAGTTGCAGGGTCTGCGGGTCCCATGCGCAGCCTCTGGTTAAATTATATATTATATACAAGAATTCATTGTGGTGGTATTATTCTTTAATTTTTGGATGCCTCAAAATTAAAAAAATGTTAAGCTTTAAAAATGTGTGTTTGGAATATGAGGTCGGGTAAACAATTTTCAAGAATAATAAAGTAAAAAGATTTAATACTGTCACCAATTATTTAGATTTTGTCCTCTTTTAATTTAACCAAAGGGGATTTTCTACTATGAGGGGGGGGGGGTCTGGATCCCTTGAATTTTAAAGACAGACGAGCAACAAATGAGGGTGAGGAGGAGGAGAAGGAGAGAGAAGACAACATAAAAATCACTAATTGTCCCTAGATGGAGGAGGGGTATTGTGTCAATCCGTACCTGACCAAATGAAGATTCGAAGGGGCTGAAGAAGAATTAGGCTGACTACGATGGAGATGGTGGTGGTGGTGGTGATTGTTGTTGTTGTTTGGACCCGGGGGGAAATCCTATAAAAGCAGATCACAATCCTCGTTCGTTAAGCAAAGTCGCAAAAATGCACAAAAGACATAGCATCAGATTAGATTCCATCATCAAGAAAAGAGATATACTGTACGGGGCTGTTGGAACAAAATACATATTGGTGGGGGTTGCAAGCAAAACGGAAAACTTTTTTTTAGACCACGCCCTTTAGATCATTGGAAAACACCCCTATTGTAAAAAGTGCACTATTTAATTGATGGATATATGATGATTTTCAGATATCTAATTGATGAAGATAATTATGAATAAAAGGCTGCTTAGGGAATTTTTGAAAATAGAGCTTCAAAATCTGTCAGAAATCAATGTATTTTTCAAGTCATCTACAGACTTTTTCTTTTATTAATCATATTGATTGAAAAATATTGCCAGAGTTTTTTCTATTCATTTGCAGCAATTTCTTTTAGTTTTACTTTTCCCGTGTAATTCACTCAAGCAAAGACACTTCGATTCAAAATTTAAAAAAGTCAAAGATAAATCGTGTATTTCCAAAACAACTATGCACGTTGGGAATCAAAATAACTAGAGGTCAAGGTTTTTTCCCTTTGTTTTATCAAATTGAAACTGAGACTCGGGATAGGTCTCTTATACACCTATGAACTAGCAAAAAATAATTGAAGGGGATAATTGGTTTATTTACTCTTTCTGTAATCTTAAAGCTAGTTTCCGACGGCCCTGCTGTATATATACTTGTATAATGTCGACTTTTGAAGACCAATCTTTTAAACTATAATCATTTGATCAAACATTACCCAAGGTGTGCTTTATGAAACAGTAGACCCACATGTATCAACTGTAAATACGCATTTTCTGCTTTGTTGCCTATTTAAACTGAGGAGTCAATATCGCTAGTCAGATAAAACAAAGATTTTTAGCTTTTAAAAAAAAAAGCAAGGACGTTTTAGTTCAAGGGGAAATAACTCGATTCACTATATTTAGATCATGATTACAGCAAATCTCTTATAGATTTTAATCCTAATTATCAAAATCATCTTTTCTTTTATTGTAGAATGAATAGAAATATTAACAAAACCATTATTATTTTTGAATTTTTACAACTACTTTTTTTACCTTCATCTTAATTTATTAGTTGCTTTTTATTGCAACTTTTACTCTGACCGATTACCCTCCGGCAGTGAGTAAATAGCGTTGATCAGAAAATAAATAATAAGCCTTAGGTGGGATTCGAAGCCACATCCTCAATGGAAGCACCATTTATGCTGGCCTGCTATACCAACTGAGCTACCAAGACTCAACCGGCAGACAGGAGTCCAAATAACACCCTTAAACCCATCCTTCATTCCGATCAGCAGACATGTGTTTACATTCTGGTAGTTTCAGTGGGGGGGGGGGGTGTCATGGCCCTGTCCTCCTCATTTTAAGACTAAATATTTCAACCCTCTAAAATGGTAAGCCAGACAGATTCAGTTAGGGGACTTTTGCAGGTAAAACGGTTCTTCTTCAAAGACTTGTCATTCCTCAACACAAACCACCGAAGTATTCATGTTCTGGAGTTGTGGAAATTTTTATTAAAGAACATAAAAATAAATAAATTTGAATACTAAGCATAAAGCATAGAATGAGGGCCATTCCACATTCAGGCCTCGCTGGCACCTGAAGGACTGCAAGATGTGGAAAAACCCTCTCGAATCTCCATCCGCGAAGCCAAGCTATGATAAATATTAATTGATCTGATTTGCAAAAATATACAGCGATATGTTTAATACCCTCATGTAAAAAATATAAAATATAGCAATTTTGTTGAGACCAATCCTTTTATCCAACCTTTGGAATCGGCCTTTGGTTGAATGAAGGAATGGAAGCAACCATATGTGACTCTTGCTTATTTCAAACAGAATTTTACTGTCAGGGGCGGCAGACCTCTACGGCCGGCTCGGACATCTGCCTAGGAGAAGGAAACTCCAACAGAAAACCTACAAACTTGTTACCTTACTCCTGTTGTCCCAGCTTAGTGGACCCCAACATGAAAATCCATGCACACACTCCACTGTGGGTCTACAATGGGCATGGTAAATCCTCCAAATTCACAAAGCTAAGTCATGATAATACTTGAAAAAGTTATTAAAAGAATATCATTTTGAAAAGGCATACCAAGCAAACTAGTGTCTAAAAGGGTGGATTTCACCAATCATTAGCAAAGTAATATTAACAAACTGAAACTCATAGAAGTTGCATAATTTGTTTTAAAGTTATATTAAATATGAACAAAAAACAAACAAAAAAAAAGTAATGATGGCTGATCTAAAAACAAAAGAAAGAAATAGAATGCAGAAACAAATTGATTATCATAAATAATGTAAATTCATTAAGAACGAACGACCAGAGAAAAAGAAAAGTCATTTTGAATTCTGTAAAAATTAGAATTAGATGAACATCAAGAAACAGTGATTAGCACTGTGTAGGAGAGCAGAACAAAAAGCTTGTCCTTCCTCATAACTTTAACCTTTAGCACTCTACAGGCAACTACAATCGCTAAACGATAGTGTGTTTAAATTTCAGTTCAGTCATACAGGGTGTCACAGAAGTGAGTCCTTATTATAAGGGAAGCAACTTGTCTGTTTGATTAGCAAAAGTCACAAATTTTACTGGTAATTTTAGGCTGAATTGCTTCCCTTAGATAGAAAAGGCCTTGTATCTAAGGGAAGCAAGTTGGCCTAAAATTACCAGTAAAATGTGAGACTCTTGCTAATCAAACAGACAAGTTGCTTCCCTTATAATAAGGACTCACTTTTGTGACACCCTGTACATGAACAGACACAGAAGCTTTCTAAGTTACTAAGTGCACAAAACCTTGGTGCCCATGAAAAAAATGCAATGCTAAAGGTTAAATTAAAATTAGAATGAAAAATCTTTATTAAAATCTTTCATTCCTTTTAAAATGTTTCAAATTGGCACAAAATGAGGTTGATTGAACAATCCCAAAAATCCAGAAATTGTTTTTGGATTTCAGAAAAATCAAGCAATGAAATTGTTTCTCCTCTCAGCAGCAAAAAGTTTTCAACAATAAAGAAGAAGTAGAACAAGAGTTTCAATACTGACATTGGAAACGATCGTAACAATCGTATTTGGCAAAGATATTCATTTCATGCAGGTTTTTGTTTTTTAAAGAAAAGGTATTTCGAGTTCCCTGTATTTTAGCGTCCGGAACAAATTTCACATCCCAAATGATTTACTTACCTCCTTTGGATTTGAAAGGTCTTGCATCAGATTGGTGAATCTCCACGATGTGAATGTACAACTAAATCTAAAGAACCCCTGTGGAAATGCTGCAAAAAAAACTACAAAACCCAACTGGTACTGGTTGAGCATCTCAATCTCGGACGTCTGAAACTTATTTTTAAGAATTAAATAATTAATCACCACTACCCACAACATTGGTTTATTTCAGCCCTCTAAAATAGTAGGACAGACAGATTCAGTCGGAGGGACTTTTGCAGGTAAAACGGTTCTCCTTCAAAGATTTGTATTCTCAGACACAAACCACCAAAGTATTCATGTTCTGAAGTTGTGGAAGTTTTTATTAAAGAACAGGAAAATAAATTAATTTGAATACTAAGCTACCCACAGCACTGGTTTATTGCTGGGTTTAGGTTATTCATATGTTCTGACATTTGTATTTATCTATGTATCCGGACTTTGCCCAGCCCTAATAATTTCATAATAGAAACTTGAAATTTTGCACACACACTCCCCTCAATGAGTAAGGAAAATGATTTTTTGTTTTTTGAAAATTCCCCTCCAAAATAGGTCCCAAGATTGCTGAGTTCGAGATGCTTAACTTCTACTCGCTAAGACTTATTCCCATCCTATACAAAGGAATGCATGCGAAGAGGAAAATGTTCCCAAATCTCTAAACAAGCATATTTTTTCATGCCTCTGTCAGCTTATTGGTCTCAAATATCATTTTTCTTTTTAATAATGTATTAATGTTATAATACTGATGAATTTAAATATATTTAATTTTGGACACTATTTTTATATTTATTTTTAATGGAAGACTTTTCAAATCCAAGGGAGGTAAGTCAGTCATTTGGGATGTGAAATTTCTTAGGGTGTTTCAGACGCTATAATACAGGATATTTCGTGTTTTCATTTTTAAAAATAACTATAATAACATTTTTTTAAAACACAAGTCCACCTTTTCTGTGGAAATGAAGGAAGCAGTTGCAGAAAAAAGGCTTTTTCTCGAGTTGATTTATAATACTGACTGTTTAACAAAAATGAAAATGTTTTTTTATTAAATTATTAAAATGTTAAGTGGAAAGTTCTTTCTACAGTGGACAAAGGATTTCTTCTAAATTTCTAAAATATCATAAACTATATTAATTTATTACTAATTGTGTAATGTTTTTTCAATAAAAATTAACTGTTTTGTTACTGTTTATCCAAATTTTTTTTATTTTAAAGCATAAATTATGATTGATCCCATGAAAGCCTGGAAATGGCCAAAAAGGGTTGAATAAGGAAATTCCTGGATATTTTCTTTGAAATTTTGACTGAACCATCAAAAAAAAAAAATTATTTAAATCACAACTTATGCAATCCCAAAGATTTAGTTAACCCTTTCAAGTCTCCTGGGACATATATATCCCAAGGTTTCTATCATATCTTTGCTGGGATATATATGTCTCCTAGATCTCTTTTAGAAGTTTACCGGGATATTTTAATTCAGGCATTAAGCACCTTAAAAAATTAGTCTTGAAAGGGTTGAAGAATTTGTCTTACTTCATCAAAATAAAAATTGCAATCATTTCTCAATTCATTTTCTTCCTCAACAAATTTAAAAGTTAGAAATTTGGCAATATTGTCAAAATGATCATTTCTTTTTTTTTTTTTTAAATATTTCCCCCTGAGTTCAATTCATTTTAATACTGTTTAACTTTATAGAAAACTTTCAAATATATATGTATATCTTCCCATTTCTTTTTCTGTACTTTTGACACAATAAAATGAAACATTCTCTGATTAAGGGAGGTGTGTGTGGCGTAACAGTTACTGGCACGGAAAATGAAACCAGCGAGCCCAGTTCAAACTACTGCCAAGGCTGTTTATGTTTACTTCGCACTAATGCCCTTGGGAGAGGCAAGAATCCACCTCTTCTCCTCCCCAGCTATGGGTAAAATTAAAGGGTAGACTGGGCTCTTATCCTTGATTGGCAACCAGTCTAAGATGCTCATTTCAAACCAGGAAAGTCTGACCGCTCGTTCAGCGTTGTAGCAACGGACAGTGTAGGGAATGTGTTCCTGGAATATATAGTTAACGAGACTCTGGTGAAACTCTGACTTGCCTGGCAAGCAGGTAGTGGATTAAAATAAATTGTTCAAGGAAAATAAAAAACGAAGAGATGGATGGAATAACACGACCGTCGTCTCCGTCCACCTCAAGTATAAGTGGAAGATTTTTTTTTAAATAAATAAAATAAAATATAACCCAGATGCAAGGCAAAACCTAATTGTTCAGTTACACACAGAGAAATATCATCTCATCGGTAGAGGTCAATTTAGGCAATTTTCTCTTTTCAGTGCAAAACCTTTAAAACAGCAGATTGTCATGGGGAAAAAAGGAGGGCCATTTCCAGCTTTCATCGTTATCTAAAAGTAAAAAAAAAAAAAGATAGCACCAGCTTCTCTTTGTAATTCTCTAAGGTTTAACAGGATGTGAATGTAAATGAAGGCTGACTAAGAAGAAAAGGACAGAATTTGTTTCTAGAAATTTCTAGAAATCAAATGGCACCAGCCTTTCTCTGTAAATCTCTAAGGTTTAACAGGATGTGAATGTAAATGAGGTTCTGGCTAAAAAGAACTGGACAGAATGTGTGTTGCCAACAAAGAGGAGGAGGAGGAGTTATCTCCCTTTCATACCAACTGTGGAATGTAGATTTGATGACTTTTCTTCAAAAAGTTTCTCGGGTTGTTTAATGCTTGTTCGACTTTCGGTAACCTTTTCGGTGGGGGAGGCCTTGGTGGAGGAACTTTTGGAGACCGTACAATGTTCTTGAATCTGAAAGGCATAAACAACAAGGCTTAGAATTCTATGAGCATTTTTGGTTTGAAATTAAAAATATATATATATGTAGTCTGTAGAAACATTTTTGTTTTCCCATACATGTTTAAAATTTGTTAAAAAACGCCAATAGCGAACAATAAATCCCCTGATGTACCATTCCCATTCTGAAAAACGTCCGCGACCCTGTGTGCAATATACCAGCACCTATTCACCCCTCATCAATGCATTGTCTCTATATATACATGTATGTAAAAAAAGAAAAACTTTTGGTTTGTTCATTTCAAATTTACTACTATTTCTGTAAATGTTATAATATAATTAACTGCTATAGATCACACTTTATATAGGAATCATCAGCTTCCATCTCCATGGACCTGTTTCAAGGAAGTTATAAGACAGTACAGGTGTCTGTTACCATGGATTCCCCCAGCCATGTAGATTGGCACACAACTGTCCACCTATTTGTAACTGTGTGTCTAAGTATCTACATAAAAAAAAAATATATATACATATATACCTAACAAGGGTATCTGTCTATTCTATAATTATACGGAATATAGCGGAAATTACTGAATTTGTTAAACCGTCTTACTACCATATCCAATCTCGTTCTGGAATATATGTTACGTTAAATATATGCTGGAGTGTAACTCTATTTATGTATGGTAAAAAAAAGTACATGTTTTGTTATATACATGCCAGAGATTTGATCAAAAAAAAAATATACCTGTGTATTTGTGGCAATTATATATATATATATATAAATAAATATCAATACTTATCTTGTGACTGAAATGGTTGTGAAGAAATGTTTTTCTTAACAATTATTTGAAATAGAATTTGATTGACTCCAGATCAGAAGGAAGTGATATTAAATGTTAAATGTTCATAAGACAAGAGCTAATGTAATACAGCATATTTTAAACAAATATTAGAATAAAGAAAACAGGCTGAAAGAAGAAGAACTGCACTTCACGATGGCTAATCGAAAGTGAGTGAAGTTATCATCTGTTTCATGCCTTAAATAACAAAGACACTGTGGTAGTAGACATACACTGTTTCACAAAATTTTGCCAATGGATTCTAAATTTTGTGTTTTCTTCTATTAATTACTGCTACCAAAGGTTTAGGTTATTCAAGTGTTCACACGTTTATATGTATCTATGTGGAACACAGTTTGAATACCACAGGCCTAGGCTGATGATTTATCATCAGCTACAAGAAACTGTGGCAATGAACAAGGCAGCAACCTGCAGAGGAAGAAATCCTTCAAAGATGCTGGAGATGGATTGGTCACACTCTTCGCAAACCTGCACCCAGAATTACAAGACATGCCTTCTTTTGGAATCCACAAGGGAGAAGGAAAAAAGGCAGACCAAGAAACACTGGGTGTCATGACCTGGATGCAGACATGGAGAGAACTGGTCATACATGGGAACAGCTGGTGAAATTGGCACAGGACCGAGATACCTGGAGAGTCTTGAAAAGGGGGACACAGGCTTTAGAGGGTGATGGTTATCAGGTTAGTCTGGCAGACCATTATCTAGTGCAGTGAGTTTGATCCTCACAGGTGCTCCACTATTGTGTCCTTGTGCCAGACTAAGCTATACTTATTAAATAACCATAAAAGATAAAATGAGCATTAATTAAAGCAGTCAAACTGTCACAAAATAATCATTGCTACCCACAACACTGGTTTATTGCTTGGTTTAGGTTATTCATGTGTTCTGACATTTATATGTATCTATCTATGTATCCAGACTTTTCCCAGCCATAACCATTCATAGTAGAAACTTG
This sequence comes from Architeuthis dux, assembly GCA_006491835.1. NCBI lineage: Eukaryota > Metazoa > Mollusca > Cephalopoda > Oegopsida > Architeuthidae > Architeuthis > Architeuthis dux. Next base: position 1,172,102 of record VCCN01000987.1, read on the forward strand.
AAATTTTCTACACACACTCCCCTCAATGAGCAGGGAAAATGCTTTTTTTGTTTTTTGAAAATTCCCCTCCAAAATAGGGATTTAGTGTGTGTGTGTGTGTGGTGGTGGGGTTTCAATTTTCAATGTAAGCTTATGCTAAATTGGTCACTAGTTTGTGCCTGCTTGTTTTTTTTCAAAATTCAGACCTTTTTTAGTGATCACAGCCCAACTTTTTAATTGATCATCCCCAACACAGCATATATGGGTGGTGGTGATTCATAATTTCCCCCTTGTAAGTTTCCTTATTCAACATTTAATTGAAAAGGTATGAAATCTTTTTCTTGTCATTATGAGACACAGTGAAAAGTTATACCCAAGAGAAATTGAGTTGCCACATATCTCCCAGCGGTTGCCAGTGTCTTGTGTAAAAGTCTGCATTTTGCAGGCAATCCCTCTCCACTTGGTGTAACACAATCTTCCTACCCCTATGTATCTCACACTGGCCTTGTGCCATACTAAGCTAAACTCAGTAACTATAGAGAGAGAGAGAGAAGTTATATTGATAACAAAGTTGTGCAAAATGGTTTTTCTCTTAATACAAAATGAAATCAAAGAGAACTAGCATTCCAAGGGAAATTATGAATCACGGCCACCCACATATACTGTGTTGGGGGTGATCAATTAAAAAGTTGGAAAAAGGGGTGATCAATGAATAAGTTACTTCTCTCACCTTTTGTTGGGCTGTGATCACAAAAAAAGGTTTGAATTTTCAAAAAACAAGCGGGCACAAATTAATGACCAATTTAGCATAAACTTGCATTGCATATTGAACCCTCCACTAAAAACCTATTTAGGGAGAGAATTTTCAAACAAAAAAAAACATTTTCTCTATTCATTGAGGGAAGTGTGTGTGCAAAATTTCAAGTTTCTACTATGAACGGTTAGGGCTGGGCGAAGTCTGGATACATAGATACATATAAATGTCAGTACACATGAATAACCTAAACCCAGCAATAAATCAGTGTTGTGGGTAGTGGTGATTAATTATAACAGGTCTGGATAGTCATTCAATAGAAACTGCCATGTGACCAACATCTGATGGCAGCATGCTGTGTTGGAGATAATCAATTAAAAAATTGAAAAACGGGGTGATCAATGAATATGTTACTTCTCTCACCTTTTGTTGGATCACTAAAGCATGAATGCTGCCAGACACCAACTAAAGGATCGATTTAGCATGAACTTACATTGCAAATTGAACCCCCCACTAATAACATATTCAGGAGGGGAATTTTCAAAGAACAAAAAAAAAGTTTTTACTAGACATAATAAGGAGTAAATGTTAAAATTCTCAGCCCTCTAGCTCCATTGGTGCAGCCTATACCTGTGATATATACATACATAGCCAGCCAGCCCAACTTGAAAACTGAAAGAAACCTATATTGGCGATTTTGGTGACAGTTTTGGTTGACGGTTTTTAATTGACTTAAGAATCAAAAGATCAAAGTGTAGTATAAAAATAGGTTCAAGAAAAGTCAAAGGGAAGGGGGGGGGTGCTTTTACTTTTTCTGCCGTCCCGTATCCGATTCGGTTGAGGAAGCTGGTCCGAGATCTCCAAAGGAGTAGGATTTGGTGGCAAAAGATCTTCGCCGCTCATCGCAGGAGAGGAGGCCGGTGCTACGGACGGATGAAGTGCTACCACTACGTTCGCGCCACAGTTCTTCCGATGCCATCAACTGTTCATCAGGAGACAGGGTGGAAATCGAATCAGTCGGCGTGCTCACGTCAAGGAGCTGCGAGTCTGTCGATGAGGGTAGAGCGTATCGAAGGTTTAATTTCATATGTTGACCAACCTAGACAAAAAAATAAAAATGCAACAGATGAATAACATTTTCGTAGTAGTAGTAGTAGTAGTTGTATTATAACAAATACAAATTATATAAAAGAAATCCAATATATGTTGCTGAAAATATTTAATTAGAGTTCTCGACATATGAAAAAGTTAA
>VCCN01000987.1:1190334-1205584 GCA_006491835.1 Architeuthis dux
GCAGTGGACTTATAACAGCTGATGATAATGATGATGATGACCTTATTTCAAAAATCATCATCATCATGAACTCTTGGATCACATTTAATCTAAATATCTGGGGTGGTATAAAAAAACTTTTTAAATCCCCCCCCCCAATTTTTTTACTTTAAAACCTTCCCCTTGGTTCATTGAGTATTCATGCCAAATTTGTTTGGGTGAATGAAACTTTTAGTATTATCTAGAAATAGATGGAAATGAGATCATTATTATCAGGGTGAGCATGAACGCAAACCTTTTTTCTTCTAAAAATCCCAAACATTTTTTACTTTAAACCTTCCCCTAAGTCCATTGATTATGCATTCCAAATTTGGTTGGGCTGCACCCAGGTGGTTTCTATAGCATGACAGACAAACAGACTCTCACTTATGTATATAGATATTCATATTTGATCATCTAAAGAGGAAAGTAAAAAAGATTTCTGTAAAATTGTTTAAAATGATTTGATTTAAGAATTACAAACAATTTTCCATAAATATTTTTCACTTTCCTCTTAGATGATCAAATACGAATACTTTTGTTATTAGTATTTGGGTGGGAACTTCCAGTAATTGTTAATAGAGAAACAAAAAAATAAATATGATGAACTGCATTTTGAAATAGTTCTTTGGAAGATTGAACTCCTTCTTGTTGTTTGTGTTGTTAACACAACATTTTGTCCAATCCACTCTTCAGCTTTCCTCAGATGTAATATCCGAATGTGATGGGGTAAACAGAAGTTTTTAATTTCAAAGGAGGTTACCCTTATAATGTAGGATTCGGGTGTTTCTTTATCCCTGTCTTGTCGGGTTTGGGCCTGTTGAGCAGTGGAAGCCACATCGGGTTGAACTCTGGATAGAATATTAAAAGGATATTACACCTGAAGAACGCCGAAGAATGGATTGGCTGAAACATTGTGTTAATAACACAAACAACAAGAAGGAGTTCAATCATCCGAAGAACTATTTGAATGTTAATGACTCTTCACAAAACTATTGTTCTGACAGCTGAACGAGTCTTTCATGTTCAGACAGCTAAACAATAGTGACTTCACTTCAGATCAGAATACAACTCAGTCGTCGTCATGACTTTGCAAAAAGACAAATATTCTTTTTGGGTTAAGCAATCTTCTGTTTCTGTTTTGGGTCAGCGCTTCCAGCGGCCAGGCGTGAGACTGGTGAAGCCTCTAATTGTGAGTTATTTATGGGAAACAAGATTGTGTAGGTCGTTCTGATTGGTTCAAACGTTCTCACATGCAAAACATACTGGAGAGAAAAACACATGAAACTTCTGTGTTTTTGCTGTGTTGCGGCCCGGGTTCAATTCTCATTGTGGGAACCATGCATATTTATGCATGTAACGTAACAACTATAGAAAATATCTTTGCATTATAGTGATATATCTCTGATGAATAATTATTACAAGCTTTTGTAATGGCATAGTCTGGGGTCTGTAACCTAATTATTCAGTTTTTAGTGACAATGGAGTAGGTGGAGGTATGCGCTCTCTGAGTGCCTTCTAGTTTTTAATTGAATGAAGGATGAAGTTTAATGTTCGGCTGAATCAAGTCAAGTCAGAATTAATTAAGATGGAAGATAATAATCAGAAAAGATTTCAGAAAAGATTTTTATCTCTTTCACATCTTGTTATATTGTTTTTTTTCTTTCAGTTCAACATGAATATTTATTTAGGACAGAAATTCAATCTTCTTAGAGATAACAAGACCGGGTGAATAACTAGAAAAAGCACTCAGAGACCGCGTACCTTTGTCAGCGCCATTGTCACTAAAAACTGAATGAAAATCAGATCATAAATAGTTACGATGCAGGGGAGGTAACTGTAAAAGATTCCTGGATCCACCCCAAAATTTGATCATCCCTTTCATAGCCCATTGCCCACACTTCTGAAAAAATTTAATTAAAAATCCATTGAGAACTTTTGGATATCTTAAATAAAAGGTAATTTATTTGCGATGAGCTATATGAAGTTTTGTTTTTTTACCTGATACGCACTTTAATCTTTCTCTTTTTGTTCTTTTCTAACCTCGTCAATTTTTAAGTAAGGGATTATTTTCATCTATGTCTGTGTATTCAAGGGAAATAATTTTTTGTCTTAAGATCTTTGGACCCCACTGTTGTATGTGTACCAATTACGCCAAGCAAAAATTAATAAACAAATATCAGTTTTCTCCAATCAGGATAGAAGCGTGTGAATTCTGATCTATTTTGCCAATGATAATTCAATGAACATTTGTAAGTCACTGAAAAAATTCACAGCAGGTCAAGGTAATAATGTATATTATAATAAAATGTCTGTCCGTCTGTCACAATGAGGTGGAGGATAGAGGAGAGGTTCTGAGAAGATATGTGATAAGGGAGAACGGCTGGACTCTGTCGTCATGAAAAGAAGAAAGGTGAGAAGGTAAAATGACGTGGAATTGAACTAGGTTTCTGTGAGCGGAAGATTTGGTTAAGTACTGGAGATGGTGACCATCCCCAAGCAACTCGCATGAGTTTTTTTTCAAATACTACAGTGCTTTAGATTTCCACCACTAGGTGTACCGTTAGCAAACCAACAGGTATTTTACTAGTTTCAATAAAAATGACTGAACTGCATTGGTGTGAGGTAGTACTTTTTTTCATTAGTCCCCACCGCACTAAATAATTATAACTATTACAGCTCACAGTCTTTTGTTTGCTAAATAAATATAAAGAAAACAAAGTTAAAAGCCCCCAACACAAATTAACCTTTGCTCCAACCGACTGACTGACTGACTGAGTAACCTTAACACTAGGTTATTATCTCAAGATAATAACAGCCGAGTAGCTGAAATGTCCTTAGCTTTTTTTTTTATTGGCATTATTTAGCAAACAACAATACGGTGGGTTATAATAGCTATAATTATTTAGTGTAATGGGGTCTAACAAAAAAGACCCTTTTTTCTTCTGTTACAACAATCGGGGCCATACTTAAGGCAGTGCAACCACTGGAGCTGCACAGGGACCTAAGATTTTAAGGCCCCCATTAAAAAATATATATCTTAAAAAAATATTTTAATTTGTGCAGGTAAAAAAGTAAAAAGTCTCGAATAACCTTGTTTGAGGATTTATTATGTTACATAGATTATTAATCTATGAAGGACTTAACGTTAAACATCATAATTTTATGAATTTGTAAGACTCATTAAGATATGACTCATAGGGCAGTAATTGTCCACCCAGTGAATTTCCATACTGGCACTCAATGGAAGAATCACTAATGGTGTGTACCCAAAACCCCTGTCAAACTAACGGGACATCATCTGTTCTATGTTATGCATCAGAATATTTTTTTAGTAATAGCTACTTTTTCATGTGTAGATAGTATAAATAATTGTTAATCACCACTACCCACAACACTGGTTTATTGCTGGGTTTAAGCTATTCATGTGTTCTCACATTTATATATATGTTTGTTGTGTGGATGTAAGGGAATCTGACAGAATGGTAGATTTGATTAGACAATGTGGAGAAGAAAGATTGAGAAAAGCGTGTTATGTCTCAAACATGTTTATTATCATGAAGATCAATCTTTATGCATGTTGTCGTTGTGAACGACATCATCAGAAGAGATTTGAAGTCGTGCAACCATTCATGCTGTGTGGTGTGAATAAAATGAGATGTGTTTTATATGTATCTATATGTGTATCCGGATTTTGCCCAGCCCTAACCATTCATAGTAGAAACTTGAAATTTTGCACACACACTCCCCTCAATAAGTAGGGAAAATGATTTTTTTGTTTTCTGAAAATTCCCCCCGAAATTGATTTTTAGAGGGGGATTCAATTTTCAATGTAAGCTTATGCTAAATCGGTCACTAGTTTGTGTCCATTTGTCTTTTTGAAAATTCAGACCTTTTTTAGTGATCACAGCCCTACTTTTTAATTGATCATCCCAATTGTCTTGGGGTGATCAATTAAAAAGATGGGGTGGCAGTGATTCATAATTTCCCTTGGAAAATTCCCCCTAAAATAGGTGTTTAGAGGGGGTTCAATATGCAATCTAAGATTATGCTAAATTGGCCACTAGTTTGTGCCCGCTTGTTTTTTTTTTAAATACAGAACTTTTTTAGTGATCACAGCCCAACAAAAGGCGAGAGAAGTAACTTATTCATTGATCACCTTTTTCCAATTTTTTAATTGATCGCCCCAAACACGGCATGCTGTCAGAAGACATTGGTCACGTGATAGTTTCTATTGAGTGACTAACCAGACCTGTCTCTTATAGAAATTAAGAAATTTAAATACTTTTGTTAATATCATAATTTGAGAATAATCTCTCTATATAATGAACAGCGTGACTTTTTCTGTTTGTTTCTCTGTCCATAGAAATCACTCTTCCATTTAGAGGTAACAATTTTGCTGATAAAAAGATCAACCCTTCTTCCAACTTTTTAATTGATCACCCCCAACACAGCATATATGGGTGGCAGTGATTCATAATCTCCCTTGAAATGATAGCTTTTTTCATTTGTTGTGTTGATTAAAAAGAAATGTATTAAGATCTTATTTGTTCCTGTGTTGTTATATTTGCAGTTATTTTCCCCCCAAACAATGCCAGATATCCTAGTTAGTAATTCAATAAGTCACTGAAAACATTTGTTGCAGGTCATAGTAATGATTTCAATAAAAATAACTAAACTGTATTTTTTTCTGTGACTACAATTCATACCATTGTTATCGACATTTCCCATGGTCTTTTAAAATTTGTAAAACTTATTATGCTGTGACTCACAGGGTGGCAATTGTCCACCCAGTGAATTTAAACACAGTTGCAGACAAATCAGTTTTTTTTATTTATTCTATTCAAGAGAAAACAAAACTATTCAATAGTTGTTTTTTTCCTTTCCTCTACAACAACTTCTTTATACTGACTGGTTGGACTAAACGAATAGTTCAATCTTTATTATTATTGGACTTTTTATTAAATTTGACTAGTTTTTACCTTCATCCCAATTTTAGTTGTTTTTATACAATTTATAAATCAATCTTTATTATTATTGGATGAAGTATTGTCACACACCACTTTTTAATAAATTTGACTAGTTTTTACCTTCATCCTAATTTGTGTTTATGAAGGTAAAAACTAGTCAAATTTAATAAAAAGTGATATGTTACAATTGATTTATAAAAAAGACTATTAGGTCTCATATGTAAAACAACATGAAAAAAAATATGATGCAGAGAGTCAGTTGTAGGGGGTGAGTTTATAAGTGTAAATCAGCTTCTGCTAATCCATGAAGTCTTTGTGGTAAAAGCAGCTAGGTGTAAACTATTCTCCTTCTGGCAATGATGGTGTGAGTTTGATTCTCACCAAAGGCTTACTCCTTATTTCTGATTGTGCTGTTATTCATTGCTATAGAAACAGAAAATTGGGATGAAGGTAAAAACTAGTCAAATTTAATAAAAATAATGTGTTACAATACTCCCAGGCTCTTCTGGAGGACCCTCAGATTTTTCCGAAAATTTTAATTTTATTTATACCGTTTTCTGAGCGTCTTCTGAGTTTTAAATCTTTTCGTCTCAACACATGACAACACTTGAAGACCCTTAGAATTTTTCTGAAAACTTATTTATCTTAATTTCAGTAGCTGATATGCCCAGAATCACAATTTTAGCCAATCTTGGATACATAATTTTCATAATTTTTCCAGGCCCCCTAATAGCACCCCACCCCACCAAAAAAAAAAACATCATCTGCATCATCAACCTTTTAGTGTACATCGTTGGACATAGACCTTTCCTAAGATTCGCCAGACTTTTCATGGGTGTCGTGGAGCCAATACTTTCTGAACTTGTCCAGTTTGTAACATCACCTTATTTTTTGCTGGCCACAGTTTCGCATATGATCTTTGATGATCCACATTATGAGTCGTGATGTCTAGCAGTTGTCTGACATTCTTGCAACATGACCAGCCTGTTGCCATTTGAAATAATTATAAATTTCTTCCAAAAATCCAAAAATAAATTTACAAATTTTTGCATATGAGAAAAAAACCAAAAAAAACCCTTTTTTTTCTCACTTTTATTACTTCCCAGGGGTAAGTGAAGTGATTTAATGAATGTTAAAAGTGGATTGAAGATTATTGGAAGTAAGTGGGCAGTGTGACTAAATGACAAGATGCACCCTGAAGCTAACATGTGCACCCCCTCCCCCTGCACAGATGAACAAGCCGATCATTTGTCCAAAAGCAGCTTTAAGTGTGGAGTATAATTCTGAATGAATGAACAATCAAGCAACATATGGGATGTTTCGTCCTCTTCAATTATTCTAATTATAGATTATTAGAGATGCTTCATGAAACAATCCAATTAAGCGGATCAATAATCAATCTCACACTAATCACTCATTCAGTCCTTGTGCACTAATCTTATTATGATTTCATTCTTTTGACCAATAGGAAACAAAATGAGTGAAGTACTAGAAAACACATATTTTGCAAAACTCAGTCAGAATGTGCCCCCCCCCCATGGGCGTCTGCTACCACTTTTTCAAGGGAGGGGCATATGGATATTTTCTGGGGAGGGGGGCAAAAAGATATATCCGGATGTTGTTTGTCAAGCAAGGGACTAGGGAGTGCCTAAACTGTGACTCATTCTAAGCTTTCACTGTTCATAGCGACCCCTGACCTCTCTATAAGGTTCCAAGTTTCAAACACTGTCGTCACCGGTGAGAAAGCCTGATCCAGGGGAGGGCAAATGCCCCGTTTGCACCCTCCCAAATAAAGAAATATCGTCATTATTCTGGCATAGGTCAATATTTATACATATTATTTTAATTTTTACGTTTTTTTTATTTTCTTCATTTTCCCTTTCTTCGTTCTCATGTTTATTTGATTGGACACGAAGCGATTAATTTATTTGATTTAAAAACGAGGAAAAGTGGTATTTCTTTCCAACTCTGAGAAGCATTAATTAAAAAAATGAAGAAGTGTTAGTTATTGTCTGAATTTTGTTAGAAGGGATCTTTTAATTCTTGTATGTTGTTTTGGTTTAGTCGGACCTGAAGAAAACCGGAGTGTAAACGGCCGAAACGTTGTGAACCGCCCCCTGCCCAAAAAAAAACAAGGAAAATAGTTTGACTAGACCACCACATACATTGAAGAAGCGTTAGTTTTAATAACGCTAGATGGAAGAATATGTAAATGCAGGCCTAGGGTGCAAATATCCTAGGGGCGTATTCCAAACTGAAAAAGATAGACGTTAGAATACAACGGGGGGGGGGGGCAAATTTTATGTCTCGCCTAGTAGTGTGCATGAAACCCTTGCAACCGGCCCTAATAAGATAAATATTGAATTGACCTCTGTCGTCAGAATAATGAGGATTTAAAAAAAACAGCTGGATTTAATGAGCACAGAAGAAGCTGAGAAAGAGGGGGGGGCGTCTTTGTTTAAGTATATAAAACGGTCAATATTTTAAGAAAACAATAACAAACTAGGAAATTTAGAAAAACAGGTGATAAATGCTAAGTCGATGTTTTTGTAGAAAAAAACAACAAACATTTTTTAATTGTATTTGTTTTCAAATTCAATAAGACCTTCTTCGTTTCTTCAGGGAAATGGCTATTGTTAATGTTACCTTTCCCGTTCCAGCTTCAGGGTTAGTGTTTTTAGGATTGGGGTTGTTATCGTCGTCTGCTTTTCTTTCAACAGTCGTCATCGGCGTCCGTTATTCTGAAGCGGACATTTTGAAACGGGAAAGGTCACAATTGGCCGGAAAATTTTTTTTGTCAGTTTTGAGAGAGAGAAAAAAATTAATTTTTTAACGTTTTACGTGGGGGAAGGTTGTTATTTAAGCTTTTTTTGTTTATATTTAAAAATGTTTTACAAAGATGAAAAAGCAGTTCTTGCTTTTACAGCATTTTCAGTGAAACATATTGTCAGAAAATACGTTGTTGACATAAAACATGAAAAAGAAATGAAGAAAATAAACAAAGAAGCGATTAATTAAAACTAAAAAGGTTTTGTCTATAATTTCTGTATGTACGTATGTTAATCTTTCAGGGTTTTTATCATTTTATATTCATTTCTTTAAGAGTATCATTTTAAAATCTTAATATGAATTTCCGAACTAAATAATAATAAAAAACAATCAGAATTGTCAGCTTGAGATACAAAATTTTTATCTTTTATTATTTCCAGGCAGTGTTGCCAACTCAAAAATATTTTCGCGCTAGTTTGACTGCCAAAAAGCGCTAATTTCTTTTTAAAAATAGCCAAATATGGCCAATAACCACCAAAAAGACACTAAAGATGGTCATAAATAGCCAGAAAATGGCCGAAAACGGCCAAAATGTTTTAGGCGCAAACGCGCTAATTTAGCGCTGTTTGCATTGCCAAAACAAGAAACGCACTGAATCTAGCGCGTAACGCGCTAAATCGGCAACACTGTTTCCAGGTGGGTTTTTAAAAAAGTATTTTTTAAACATAACCACCTTTTAATTAATTTACTTCATTCCCACCTGTTTTCACAGATTGATAAAGAAAAGAGGAAATAAATTGGACGTGAAGGAGATACAATTCTGTAAACAAATAAATAAAATATAAACAAATTATAAGTCCAAACAAACATTAGAAGAAGGGAATAAATATGAAGTAAATAAAATCATTTTCTATGTAAACAAACAAAGGAGGCAACGCAAGGACACGAAGCGGAAAATGGATTAAAAAGGTTAAAAACAAAACAAGATAAAAGAAAAACAAAACGAAACGAACCAGATGAAATAAGGAAACCGTTCTGGAATCGGATCCTTCCGTAAAACTCAGACATATTTTGCACTGTCCAAAATCCCAACTATCATCGGAGAAGGAAGAAATATCCTTAGATAATAAGGAAGAGGATTCTTCGTCGCATTTATCTTCTGGTTTTGGTGCTGGGGTCAAACAACCATGGACCCCCAACTGACCTATACGTCGTCTCCAGGCCTCTAAATCAGAGTACGGATCCTGTTCTGGACAGTATTTGGCCAGTACAAAGACATTAATGGACTGACCAATGTATATGGATTGCAACTGGCTGGCCTTGTCGTCATGAGGAAGACAATATGATTGTGTTTTGTCACAGACAACAAGCTCCAACGATGATGCTACATCCACCACGCTGTTGTCGACGTCCATGTTTACAACCACCTTATTGCCAGAGATAATAAGGGGAGTAACTCACATTGGCTTTGTTGAACAGCTGGAAATTGGTGCAATGAAGCGCGGAGGGTGGGTGGGGGTATTTTCGAGTCTAGCACAGGGTTACAAAAAAGCGGAGAGTATCTGGAGAAGGGGATTCAGATACACCCTTTCCCACTGCTCGGGCAGAACACAATTAAAAAGTAATCTTTTTAAATATCTAGAAAAAGAAATTTCATAAATAAAAAAAAATAATCACAAGTAAATAAATTATCCATTAAATGGAAAAAGATTATTAATGCTTATAAGCTGTGTTTTACGTTTTCGTTTCTTTGTCATAATTTACACAAGACTTTTGACTTTTGATTTTTGCCTCTAGTATCTACTCGGCCTTTTGACTAAGAAAAAATAATATTATCCAAAAAGATCCGGCCCTGTTGGCTGCGGCCTAGAATACGCCGACTGCATACCATGCAGAGGGGTAAGACCCCCCCCCAACAGGGGCCACCTGTTTTTTCACCAAAGTCGCAAGTCTCTAGTTAAAAACAAGTAACCTTTCACCAAAGTCGCAAGACTCTATTTAAAAAGAAAATAACCTTTCACCAAAGTCGCAAGAGTCTAGTTAAAAAAAAAACCTTTGAAACTATACTAACAGATTTGATATACATACCTTGACAACAAACTGTCTATGAAAATTTGCCTACATTAATTTACCTACAATAATTTGTCCACACTAGCTTGTCTACTATAATTTGTCCACAATAATTCATCTACATAAATTGTGTATTCAAAAAGAAACCGAATTCGGCACTAAATGACCCAGCAAGGGTGCTCAATGTGCCGTTAAACAAAACAATCAATCAATCAATCAATCAAAAAGATCTCGAGACTGTTCCTTTCCATTGCACTAAAATCAGAGCTTCAAACAATACTAATATCCTTATTCTGTTATTTTTTGTACAATATTTTGGCCAATCTATTCTCCAGCCTTCTTTAGGTGCATGTTGCATCTTGTAGGGACAGTATATATCTGTCTACAATAATAATTTAAATTGGCCATGTTCAAGGTTCAATGAACTGACTGTATTAGAAATATTATTATGTCTCCATTTCCACAAATTTCCTTCCTACCCCAAAATAAATTAAAGGGGTTAAAATTGAACACTTTGCCATTGGTTGAAACTCAACCAATGAGAAGCTCCTAATAAAAAGGGCAGCGCACTTAAAATGCTTTTCCCACACTCTTCAGATTCAACAGCCTTGCAGATAAGACCAAAAAGAATGGCTTGGTTCCCTTTGGGGCTGAACTGCTAGCAAGCAGCTAGCAGTAACTTTCTATCAACAACCTTTTTTTTCACCAAATGGCGATATCAACAAAACTCAAGTTCGAGTTAAAAAAAAGTACCTCTACTGAACCCGACCTACAATTTTATCGAGAACCCAACTCGAACATCAAATAAACCAAAGCCACGAACAAAGTTCAAATCTACAATAACTCAACAAGGTACCAACATTCAACTCTTCGCTGAAAGCTGAGCACAATGAACTTTTCACTTCGACATATAATCTTTGAAAACTACAGCATCCTACATTGTAATGAACATTTGTTAGTTGGAACTAGCCACAAGTAATCTGTGAGTCTTTCTCCATGCGAAATCCCCAAATGATTGAAAAGCAATGCTTTTTGCATTGTGTAACATTCCTGGGTTTGATTCAATAGAAATAAACTTTGTAGACAGTAAAATGTCTTTTAATTAAGTAAGTGTGTAGTAACACTTGGGTAGTGTGAGTGCATGTATGCGTATGTATGTAAGTCACTTACTTGCTTCGTTGGTGGATGTCTGTGAATGCTTTGCACGTGCACATGAATGCATGTGTACGTGTGAGTCCTACAACCTGCGCCTGCAGGCAGCAAGATCGCGACTGGCAAAATCTTGTTTGTCATTTGTTTATATAGAAGATTCGGCTTTCAAAGTAGATGAATTTTCATTGGTCGAAAAATGGTTGTATATTCATGTGGTATGTTCCCTACTATGTTTGTATCTATTGAGAGCAGCTGCTGCTGATTCTTACTTGAATTATTGGCCATTTGAACTGGAGGCTTTTTCTATTTTGTGAGCTCAATTCTTTTGAGCATATTTTGTTAAAATTTTATTAAAGGGCTTGTAATCTTAAAACCTTCAAGTGTCATTCAGGGTTTTATGCAGGATCAAATTTTGGCTTCTTTCTCACTGATCCTGAGTATGAAAGATTGGTGACCGGACATAAAGTCACAGGGGATAAAGTCACTGACATAAAGTCACAATGTAGGTGGCATGCTGCGCTACCTATAAAATGTAACCGGACATAAAGCCATAGACCGAATAAGTAATATCTTAATTTAATTTGTACTAATTAAGTAATTTGCTATTTCCTTTGTAAATTTGAATGAAAAAAGGTTGTTTTGTGATTTATTTTGCTTTGCTTTGAAAGCGAGATATTCGTTCTATAAAGTTGAATGCCTCCTCTCGTAATCGTCAACTCATTTACTTTATTAAAAAATGTTGAATAGAATAGAGAAGCCAACAAAGTGTAGGATTAAAAGACTCCTGCCTACCATGAGATCTTCGTTAGCTCAGTCGGTAGAGCAATACCTGCATATAAGGTAGCTTCCAGGGTGGACACGGGTTCAAACCCTGCACAGAGTTCATTTCTTTATTCACATTTACGATTTAGACTGCTCGTTTAGCAGTCGCTAACACTGGTGCCGGGCAAATATAGTTTCTCAATTAATAATGTCATTATAATATTTTATATTCTGTTGGATATAAAATTATCCATCATTTGATTTCATTTAATTTATAGTAATAAAAATAAGTCATATTTTAATTTATTTAATTTGTACTAATGTGCTGTCAATCTTGCAGATAAAGAAAGGAAGAACAAGTCTTTTTTGCCACGCACATAAGTCATACACTTTCTATATCTCCCAAACAGCGGTAGTGGGCTTCAAGAACTGGCCCTTAAGGATTTTATAACTAGCAGCAGCGAGCGACAACATGTTTAGCTTATATGAACATATATACTAACTATTACTACTACTATGAATTGCTATGTTCCTTTCAAACTAAGTATAATTTAATTTAGTATTAAATGTTAACGTTGTAATGTTTATATATGTATGTATGAAATCAAATGATGGATAATTTTATATCCGACAGAATATGATAATTATAAAGACATTTATTAGTTGAGAACCTATATTTGCCCGGCACTGGTGTGAATGACTGCTAAACAGGTGGCCTAAATCGTAAATGTGAATAAAGAAATGAGCTCCATGCGGGAATCGAACCCGCATCTAACCTAGAAGCAACCTTATACGCAGGTTCTGCTCTACCGATTGAGCTAACAAAAGTCTCATGGTAGGCAGGAGTCTTTTAATCCTACACTTTGCTGGCCTCTCCATTCTCACGTTCTTATTTAGGCACGAATATAATGCGATTCTCTATGTCGACAAAATGAAATCAAATGATGGATAATTTTATATCTGACAGAATATGACAAATATAAAGACATTTATTAGTTGAGAGCTTGTTTCTTTATTCACATTTATGATTTAAGCTGCCTGTTTAGCAGTCGTTCACACCGGCACCAGGCAAATATAGGTTCTCAAATGTCTTTATAATTATTGTATATATGTATGTTTAATGTCAATAAACATGCTGAAGCGGAAGTTACCCAACAGGCCCCATAAGGAGCCTCGTTTCCAGGACCAGAAGTGTGGGCCCTTAACTGGTAGCTGGGAAGAGCCTCTTTGACTAGTGGTTATTGACCTGAACGCATTGTGTCTATTGTTTCTCCCTTTTTTTCTAAACACAGCTAAATACAGTTTTAACCAAACTCATTTTAACCAACACAGCTAAACACAGAAAATAACAAACAAACAACAAAGAACACAAAGACATAATAAACGTGGTAGGATTAAGTTTTAGGTACTACTAATGGAGTCAGATAGTAAATAAACCTAACTAATTTAATCCACCTTGTTACAGATTAATGTTGTCTTCAACAGGTACCAAGAGGAATCAATCAAAACAGACACAAGGATCAAATGCAAGCAGCTCCACTGACCAGTATGTCATAAAATCAAAAATGTGTCAGTTTCTCTTCTATCGGACTGGTCTAGCTTTATGTCACTTGAGGAAACTAAAGCAGGTCTTGCTGTACTACTTTCAAGCTGTCTGATTGAAAACTCAGTGGGGGTTTGCCAAAGAAACCACTGTCAAATCATCTGATCCAGATCTTGCAGTCTCCTTCCTAAGGGCTGACCATGAAGAAGCTGATACCTGACTGATTTTGCACTGCATCCATGTTAATATGGAAACAACAGTTGTGTCAGGGCATGAAACAGATGTGCTTCATCTACTCCTAGTACACTATGACAGAATGGGATGTACATATCTTTACATGAAAGCTGGGATGTCGAAGGCTCCAACCTATTTCCCAGTACATGAAATTTGCAGGTTGCTATGTGATGATCAAGTGGACACACTACTTGCCTTCCATGCTGTCAGGGGCTGTGATACTGTGTCTCAGTTCAGCGGTCACAGTAAGTTCTAAAAACATTACACTGATCTTGGCAAGGGCCCTCTCGCAGAAGATGTAGTAAAATCAACAGAAAAATTAATCTGCAAGATATATTGTATACCCGAGGTTGATACATGTGACAAAGCACGAGTCAATTTGTTTAGTATAAGTTGTGTACAAGAGGCTCTTTTATTTCAAAACTGAATATGGCCTTAGATTCCCAATATATGAAAACCTACAAAAGGGTTATCAATCAACCCCAAAATGCAAATCTTGTCAATGTATGGCATACAGGGTTTTTCTTTATGGAGGGGTGCTGTACTCTAATCTGCTGGATATAATTACTTAACTGAAAAAACAAAAAAAAACAACTACAAAGTAAGTAAATTCCTGGACACCCATGATCAACCTGTTTCATGATTTTATTTGGATGATGAATTATTCCTCACTAACGACAGCAATTTTCGCAATATATATAAAATTCAGGCAGTTTCGATACAGTCAATCTAAAAACAGATTATGGCAATGGATTCTTTATATATGAAAAACTACAAAAGCACATTTCATTCAAGTTTCTACCTTGTTCAGTCAAAAAGAAAATACATTTAGCTCTGTGGCAGCAGCAATTTTGGGTTTCTTAATTTTCAGTCATTTTCGGCCATTTGTTAGCTGGGCATACAGCAGATTTGGATTCAGCACCCCTCAATACTCCTCAAAAGCACTGTTTGCCATATATTTACAAGATTTGCCTTCAGGGTCAACATTTCCTGAAAATTGACCTGGACTTTCAGGATTCACCCATTTTTATTTTTTCACAATTTACTATCAACTGACTTTCTTTCAAGACCTGTTACTTTAACAACCAACAATAACCAATCATATAAATAATAATTTCTGTGTCTGTCACTTATAGTATCAGTAGCAGCCATCTACCTTCCTACCCTTATTAAACTAACTTTCCTTTCTTCCCTCTCCCTTCCTACCTTCTTATTAAACTACCTAACTTTCTTTTCTCCTCTCTCCCTTCCTACCCTCTTATTAAACTACCTAACTTTCTTTCCTCCTCTCTCTCTTCCTATCCTCTTATTAAACTACCTTTCCTTTCTGCCTTCTCCCTTCCTACCCTCTTATTAAACTACCTAACTTTCTTTTCTCTTCCCACCCTCTTATTAAACTACCTAACTTTCTTTCACTCCCTTCCTACGGTGTCTGTCACACTTATAGTATCAATAGCAGCCATCAACTGAGACTGTTGTTGTACACTTATGGTAACCATCAGCAAAGCAACAGATCAGGGACATAATAAAGTATAATCCCAGAGACAAAAGTGAGATTGTTGGCAATTCAGAACATTTCCTATTATCGGCCATTGTTGGAGATTTCACAATGGTAGTTGATTGGATGATCCAACATTGTCAGAAGAGAAAGAAAGAATCATGATGACTGCCATGCAGCTAGAACGGGGGAGGGGGTCCAAGGGGGAAATAAGGCTATTAGGTAAAAATAAAA